>CAWUFW010008621.1:600000-867497 GCA_963921515.1 Calotriton arnoldi
AAGAAGCTACAGAGGGACAGAAGGAGGTGCAAGAACTTCAGAAAGAGGCAAGAGAGTTGCAGAAACAGGAAAAAGAGGTGCAGAAAGAGGGAACAGGGGAGCAGGGAGAGGCAAGAGAGGTGCAAAATTGTTAAGAGCGATGCAGAAAGAAGCAAGAGAACTGCAGAAAGAAGCAAAAGGGGTGCAAAAAGAGGCAAGAGAGATGCATAAAGAGGGAAGACGAGTGCAGAAAGAAGCAACGAAGGTGCAAAAAGAGGCAAGAGAAATGTAGAAAGAGGCAGAAAGAGGCAAGAGAGGTGCAGCAAGAGGGAAGAGGGGTACACAAAGAGGCAAGAGGGGTACAGAAAGAAGCAAGAGAAGTACAAAAAGAAGCAACAGGGGTGCAGAAAGAGGCTAGAGGGATGCAGAAAGAGGCAAGAGAAGTGCAGAAAGAAGCTACAGAGGGACAGAAGGAGGCGCAAGAACTTCAGAAAGAGGCAAGAGAGTTGCAGAAACAAGAAAAAGAGGTGCAGATAGAGGGAACGATGGAGCAGACAGAGGCAAGAGAGGTGCATAATTGTTAAGAGGGATGCAGAAAGAAGCAAGAGCAGTGCAGAAAGAGCCAACAGAGGTGCATAAAGAGGCAAGAGAACTGCAGAAAGAGGCATGAGATATGCTTAAAGAGGCAAGAGAAGTGCAGAAAGAGGGAAGAAGGGTGCAGAAAGAGGCAAGAGAGGTACAGAAAGAATCAAGAGCAGTGCAGAAAGAGCCAACAGAGGTGCAGAAAGAGGCAAGAGGGGTGCAGCAAGAGGGAAGAGGGGTACACAAAGAAGCAAGAGGGGTGCAGAAAGAAGCAAGAGAATTGCAGAAAGAAGCAACAGGGGTACAGGAAGAGGCTAGAGGGATGCAGAAAGAGGGAGGAGAAGTGAAGAAAGAAGCTACAGAGGGACAGAAGGAAGCACGAGAACTTCAGAAAGCAGCAAAAGAGTTGCAGAAACAGGAAAAAGAGGTGCAGAAAGAGGGAACAGGGGAGCAGACAGAAGCAAGAGAGGTACAGAATTGTTAAGAGGGATGCAGAAAGAAGCAAGAGCAGTGCAGAAAGAGCCAACAGAGGTGCAGAATGAGGCAAGAGAGGTGCAGCAAGAGTTAAGAGGGGTACACAAAGAGGCAAGAGGGGTGCAGAAAGAAGCAAGAGAACTGCAGAAAGAAGCAACAGGGGTGCAGAAAGAGGCTAGAGGGATGCAGAAAGAGGCAAGAGAAGTGCAGAAAGTAGCTACAGAGGGACAGAAGGAGGCGCGAGAACTTCAAAAAGAGGCAAGAGAGTTGCAGAAACAGGAAAAAGAGGTGCAGAAAGAGGGAACAGGGGAGCAGACAGAGGCAAGAGAGGTGCAGAATTGTTAAGAGGGATGCAGAAAGAAGCAAGAGGGGTGCAGAAAGAGCCAACAGAGGTGCAGAAAGAGGTAAGAGGGATGCAGAAAGAGGTAAGATAGGTGTAGAATGAAGCAAAAGAGGTGCATAAAGAGGCAAGAGAACTGCAGAAAGAGGCAAGAGATATGCTTAAAGAGGCAAGAGAAGTGCAGAAAGAGGGGAGAAGGGTGCAGAAAGAGGCAAGAGAGGTGCAGAAAGAAGCAAGAGCAGTGCA
The DNA here is from genome assembly GCA_963921515.1 of Calotriton arnoldi. NCBI lineage: Eukaryota > Metazoa > Chordata > Amphibia > Caudata > Salamandridae > Calotriton > Calotriton arnoldi. The sequence continues at coordinate 601,622 of CAWUFW010008621.1, forward strand.
GAAAGAGCCAACAGAGGTGCAGAAAGAGGCAAGAGGGGTGCAGCAAGGGGCAAGAGGGGTACACAAAGAGGCAAGAGGGGTACAGAAAGAAGCAAGGGAATTGTAGAAAGAAGCAACAGGGGTGCAGAAAGAGGCTAGTGGGATGCAGAAAGAGGCAAGAGAAGTGCAGAAAGAAGCTACAGAGGGACAGAAGGAGGTGCGAGAACTTCAGAAAGAGGCAAGAGAGTTGCAGAAACAGGAAAAAGAGGTGCAGAAAGAGGGAACAGGGGAGCAGACAGAGGCAAGAGAGGTGCAGAATTGTTAAGAGGGATGCAGAAAGAAGCAAGAGGGGTGCAGAAAGAGCCAACAGAGGTGCAGAAAGAGGTAAGAGGGATGCAGAAAGAGGTAAGATAGGTGTAGAATGAAGCAAAAGAGGTGCATAAAGAGGCAAGAGAACTGCAGAAAGAGGCAAGAGATATGCTTAAAGAGGCAAGAGAAGTGCAGAAAGAGGGAAGAAGGGTGCAGAAAGAGGCAAGAGAGGTGCAGATAGAAGCAAGAGCAGTGCAGAAAGAGCCAACAGAGGTGCAGAAAGAGGCAAGAGGGGTGCAGCAAGGGGGAAGAGGGGTACACAAAGAGGCAAGAGGGGTGCAGAAAGAAGCAAGAGAATTGTAGAAAGAAGCAACAGGGGTGCAGAAAGAGGCTAGAGGGATGCAGAAAGAGGCAAGAGAAGTGCAGAAAGAAGCTACAGAGGGACAGAAGGAGGTGCGAGAACTTCAGAAAGAGGCAAGAGAGTTGCAGAAACAGGAAAAAGAGGTGCAGAAAGAGGGAACAGGGGAGCAGACAGAGGCAAGAGAGGTGCAGAATTATTAAGAGGGATGCAGATAGAAGCAAGAGGGGTGCAGAAAGAGCTGACAGAGGTGCAGAAAGAGACAAGAGGGATGCAGAAAGAGGCAAGATAGGTGTAGAATGAAGAAAAAGAGGTGCATAAAAAGGCAAGAGAACTGCAGAAAGAGGCAAGAGATGCTTAAAGAGGCAAGAGAAGTACAGAAAGAGGGAAGAAGGGTGCAGAAAGAGGCAAGAGAGGTACAGAAAGAGGCAAGAGGGATGCAGAAAGAGGTAAGATAAGTGTAGAATGAAGCAAAAGAGGTGCAGAAAGAGGCAAGAGAACTGCAGAAAGAGGCAAGAGATATGCTTAAAGAGGCATAGAGAAGTGCAGAAAGAGGGAAGAAGGGTGCAGAAAGAGGCAAGAGAGGTGCAGAAAGAAGCAAGAGCAGTGCAGAAAGAGCCAACAGAGGTGCAGAAAGAGGCAAGAGGGGTGCAGCAAGGGGCAAGAGGGGTACACAAAGAGGCAAGAGGGGTGCAGAAAGAAGCAAGAGAATTGTAGAAAGAAGCAACAGGGGTGCAGAAAGAGGCTAGTGGGATGCAGAAAGAGGCAAGAGAAGTGCAGAAAGAAGCTACAGAGGGACAGAAGGAGGTGCGAGAACTTCAGAAAGAGGCAAGAGAGTTGCAGAAACAGGAAAAAGAGGTGCAGAAAGAGGGAACAGGGGAGCAGACAGAGGCAAGAGAGGTGCAGAATTGTTAAGAGGGATGCAGAAAGAAGCAAGAGGGGTGCAGAAAGAGCCAACAGAGGTGCAGAAAGAGGTAAGAGGGATGCAGAAAGAGGTAAGATAGGTGTAGAATGAAGCAAAAGAGGTGCATAAAGAGGCAAGAGAACTGCAGAAAGAGGCAAGAGATATGCTTAAAGAGGCAAGAGAAGTGCAGAAAGAGGGAAGAAGGGTGCAGAAAGAGGCAAGAGAGGTGCAGAAAGAAGCAAGAGCAGTGCAGAAAGAGCCAACAGAGGTGCAGAAAGAGGCAAGAGGGGTGCAGCAAGGGGGAAGAGGGGTACACAAAGAGGCAAGAGGGGTGCAGAAAGAAGCAAGAGAATTGTAGAAAGAAGCAACAGGGGTGCAGAAAGAGGCTAGAGGGATGCAGAAAGAGGCAAGAGAAGTGCAGAAAGAAGCTACAGAGGGACAGAAGGAGGTGCGAGAACTTCAGAAAGAGGCAAGAGAGTTGCTGAAACAGGAAAAAGAGGTGCAGAAAGAGGGAACAGGGGAGCAGACAGAGGCAAGAGAGGTGCAGAATTATTAAGAGGGATGCAGATAGAAGCAAGAGGGGTGCAGAAAGAGCTGACAGAGGTGCAGAAAGAGACAAGAGGGATGCAGAAAGAGGCAAGATAGGTGTTGAATGAAGAAAAAGAGGTGCATAAAAAGGCAAGAGAACTGCAGAAAGAGGCAAGAGATGCTTAAAGAGGCAAGAGAAGTACAGAAAGAGGGAAGAAGGGTGCAGAAAGAGGCAAGAGAGGTGCAGAAAGAGGCAAGAGGGATGCAGAAAGAGGTAAGATAAGTGTAGAATGAAGCAAAAGAGGTGCAGAAAGAGGCAAGAGAACTGCAGAAAGAGGCAAGAGATATGCTTAAAGAGGCAAGAGAAGTGCAGAAAGAGGGAAGAAGGGTGCATAAAGAGGCAAGAGAGGTGCAGAAACAGGCAAGAGAAGTGCAGAAAGAGGCAAGAGAAGTCCTGAAAGAAGCAACAGAGGTGCAGAAAGAACCAAGAGAAGTAATGAAAGAGACAAGAGAGTTACAGAAAGAAATGTGAGGTACAGAAAGAGGCAACAGGGATGCAGAAATAGTCAAGAGAGGTGCAGCAAGAGGGAAGCGAGGTGTAGAAAGAGGCAAGAGGCGTGTATAAAGAAGCAACAGAGGTGCAGAAAGAACCAAGAGAAGTGCAGAAAGACCCAACATATGTGCAGAATGGAGCAAGAGGGGGGCAGAAAGAGGCCCTTGAATTGCTGAAAGAAGCAACAGAGGTGCATAAGGAGGCAATAGAAGTGCATAAAGAGGCAACAGAGGTGCATAAGGAGGCACTAGAAGTGCATAAAGAGGCAAGAGAGGTATAGAAAGAGGCAAGACAAGTGCAGAAAGAAGCAAGTGAAGTGCTGAAAGAAGCAATAGATGTGCAGAAAGATTCAAGAGAAGTGATGAAAGAGGCAAGAGAGTTGCAGAAAGAAACAAGAGAGGTGCAGAAAAAAGCAAGAGAATTGCAGACAGAGGCAGGTTCGGTGTTGAAAGAGGCAAGAGAGGTGCATAAAGAGGAAAGTGAGGTGCAGAAACAGGCAAGAGGGGTACAGAAAGAGGCAAGAGATGTGCAGAAAGAAGCAACAGAGGTGCAGAAGGAGTATAGAGAACTATGTGAGGAGGCAATAGAGTTGCAGAAACAGGCAAGAGAGGTGCAGTAAGTGGGAACAGGGGTGCAGAAAGAGGTAAGAGAGTTGCAGAAAGAAGCAACAGAGGTGCAGAAAGAAGCAAGAGATGTACAGAAAGAGCCGACATAGTTGAAGAAAGAAGGAAGAGACATACAGAAAGACCCAACATAGTTTCAGAAAGATAAAAAAGGGGTACAGAAAGAGGCAAGTGAACTGGTGAAAGAAGCATCAGCAGTGCAGAAAAAGGTGAGAGAAGTGCATAAAGAGGCAAGATATGTGTGGAAAGAAGCAAGACAAGTGCAGAAAGAAGTGTGAGAAGTTGGCCTGGTATATGCTGTTCACTAATTAAAGTGGACACCTTGCACCAGTACAATTCGACTCTCATGGTAGATAGGTTTAAGACAACCTTTAAAGAAAGCTATCCTAGTGGTAGCTGTGGATAGCAGCCTTCAGGCTAAGTCTTGAAGGAATGTAAAGCAGCTTGTTTTACCACACAATCTCTTGAATCACCAAATGAAAAGACACCACACAGGTATATATATCAAATATATATGTATTTATTAATAAACAACTCTCTACTAATCTCTTTATGAGATTAGAAGTCAGGAACATATGTACAAGTCAATTGTTATCAAAATAAGTTAGCACAGTAATATCACAATCTTATCTTGGCTAGACCAGGGTCTAGAGCACATAGAATCGAGGGACCCCCAGGGAACCACCCCAGGTAGTTGTAGGAGACCCACAGGGGACGGATGCAGTGTTCAGACACTGGTGCGAGTCATGTACGAGTCTATGCAAGAGAACGCGATTGAGTTATCAATGTTACATGCCCCTGGCGTGTTCGAGGCGAACACACCGATCGGTCAGTACGAGTCGAAGGACGCGGATACTGGTAGAGTTACAAGGGAGTTGGACGCGATGTGTCTAACACAGACGCGAACCCTGTACGAGCCAGTGCGAGAATCGCACTGGGAAAATAGGAGTTTTAGGATACTTCGGGAGAACCTACAAGCAAGTCACTTACAGGGTAAGTAGTTCTAGGGCCCACACCCACAGGAGCACCATAGTGCTGGAGTTACCTCACCCAGGGAAGCCGGGTGCTTAGGTGTCCTTTGGTGTCGGGTCGCGGCGTCATTTTCAATGGCGAACAAAGAAGACTTGCTGCTTGTGATGTCCGAGGAAGTGTCCGGGGGAATCCAAGCCTGGATTCAGAAGATGGAAGACCTGAAAGCAGAGGGGACAGTGTTTAAAGTCACTTGGCAGTGACTCGGGGCAAGGTAGATGGATGCCCACCGTCATCGCAGGATTCAGGTCATTCACAGGTGCCTTGACTCTTCAGCCATGAGGTCCAGGAGGTGTCAACGACAACCAGGAGCTGGATTCAGCGTGATCCATAATGTCTGCAGCTTACTGTGGTGTCGGCAACTCGATTGGAGCCAACAAGCTTTGGTAACAGCAAGTCTTGTGGAAAGTGTAGAAAGGCAATGGCGCAGACCAGCAAGGTCTGAGGGACTCACCCAGTGAGGGTAAGTCAGGGCAGGCCTGGAGCAACCAGAGGAGCTCTTTGGTTTCTTAGAAAAGTCTTCAGGGGACCCACGAGCCAGCTGGCAAGTGATTGAGAAGATGCCTTGGGAGGATTCTTTCAACAGGGGCCCACAGTCACTCGGAACAGTGCAAGCCTCTGATCTTTGGAGGGTTTCCTGCTGGAGGCTGGGAACACATGTGATCTGAAGCACAGATTCTTAGAATGTTGTGAAGTGTTGCATTTGACAATAGTGCACGGTACCCAGGGGTCATGGTTCCTCATCACTCTTGGGGTCCACTGGCCTCAGCTTCACTGGGGACTCACGATGGCCTTTGAGAAGTCAGGAAATCTACTTCTGGGGCTGCAGGGACTTCGGACTCTGGCGGGAGCAGCATAGTTTGCAACTGTCGTTGTAGTTTTTGGTGCCTGCCAAGCAGGGGAGTCACTCCTTGACTCCAAGGGAGATTCTTCAGTCTTCCAAAGGTAGTGGAACGTCGAAGGTCCAGGATTATTCTTCAGAGCATCATCCAGGGATATCTAACTTTCAAGTTCAAGGGTTCCATACCTTATACTAACAAGGAAGGGAGGGACTAGCTCTTAGACCCCACCTATGGGAGGGTCAGGGGAGTGGGTGGTTACACCCACTTCCCTTTGTCCAGTTTCGCGCCAGAGCAGGGGCAGGTAGCCCCTGAGCCGGTTTGAACTGGCATATGCACAGAGGAGCCTTCTGCTCCCCCAGTGCAGGACTTCAAAGCACTCTAAGAGTGCACCCACCCAGCCCCAATACACTAAACCCTGTCTGGGAGGTGGTTACACCTCCCTGTGACAGGATACCTTTGTTGGGCTTCCTCCACTGCGAGTTTTGGTCATCAGCAGGAGGGCAGCCCAGTGTCTGTGACTGGTGGCATCCATTTTGTGATGCCAGGGCTCTCTAGGATTCTACCGCGTTTCCACAGTAGGTACATGTCTATCCCTCTAGAAGGGTGGAATGCTACCCCTGCCACCAGGACTGGCAGGGGGGTAGTATTCCAAGATGTTTGACACCAAACACGACATGTTTTGATGCAGCCATTCCAAAGTTAGCATTTTACCGCGAGGATATAATGCACTTAAGAGAATATATGGTTTAACCGCATCAACAAACAGCACCGGAGAATGGACTCTGAGAGCTGCAGAGGGGCCCTGCTCAGGCAGAGGCACCCCCTCACATAGAAGCCAAGCACCCTGCCCTCAGGATTGATAGGGCCTGCCTTAGGGGTGACTGATAGGTTTATATGTGTGTGTTGGAGAGGTATAGGGAACCTATATCTCAGTGAGGAGTGCTAGCACCACCTCACCCAGGCTGCAGTAGCAGGCCTGTGGTGTCAGATTTAGTCTGCTTCCCAGGGGTGGCATAATACATGCTGCAGCCCCTGGTAGGCCTGTGAAGTACCTATGCCCTTGGTACCTAAGGTACCATATACTAGGGACTCATAAGGTACCACAGTATCCAATCACTAGTGCCCCTAGAGTGCACTCCAAGTCGTTTAGAGAGAACAGAGAGGCTGGGGCCCTGATTGGCAGGGACCCAGCCAGACTATAGCCAGAAACCAGTGTAAACATCAGAAAAAAGTGGGGGCAACATAAGAGGCAGATCCTACTCTCCTACACAACCCCCCCAAACGCAGGGACACTAAACTAACCTTGACCAGTTGAGTCTTTGTGTTCAAAGTGGAAATACCTTGAGAGTCCATCTGCATTGGCATGTTGGGTCCCAGGTCTATGTTCCACTGTATAGTCCATCCCCTGTAGGGAAATGGACCACCTCAAAAGTTTTGGGTTTTCACCTTTCATCTGTTTAAGCCATAGGAGGGGCTTGTGGTCAGTCTGAACTATGAAGTGAGTGCCAAACAAGTATGGCCTCAGCTTCTTCAGGGCCCACACCACAGCAAAGGCCTCCCTCTCTATAGCTGACCAACGTTTCTCTCTAGGGGTCAGCCTTCTGCTAATGAAAGCTACTGGCTGGTCTTGACCTTCATCATTCAGTTGAGACAGTACAGCTCCCACACCCAGCTCAGAAGCATCTGTTTGGACAATGAACTTTTTGGTGTAGTCTGGACTCTGTAAGATGGGGGCAGTGCACATGGCCTGCTTTAGGTCTTCAAATGCCCTTTGACAGCTAGCTGTCCACTGAACCTTTTTTGGCATTTTCTTTGAGGTCAGATCATTCAAGGGGGTCACTATAGATCCATATCCCTTGACAAACCTCCTATAGTACCCAGTCAGGCCTAAGAAGGCTCTCACCTGTGTCTGGGTGGTTGGAGCAACCCATTCCATTATGGTTTGGATTTTGCTCTGTAAAGGCTGAACCTGGCCTGCACCTACAAGGTGGCCCAGGTACACAACCTGACTCTGCCCTATCTGGCACTTGGTGGCCTTGATAGTGAGGCCTGCTTTCTGCAGAGCCTCCAAAACATTTCTGAGGTGGACCAGGTTATCCTGCCAGGAGGAACTAAAGACAGCAATATCATCTAGATAAGCTGAGCAGTAAGTTTCCATCCCTGCCAGAACTTTATTGACCAACCTCTGAAAAGTGGCAGGTGCATTTTTCAATCCAAAGGGCATCACCACAAAGTGGTAGTGCCTACCAGGGGTCGAAAATGCTGTCTTGGCATTTGCATCATCAGCTAATCTGATCTGACAGTAGCCAGCTGTTAGGTCAAATGTGCTTAGATACTTGGCTGAGGCCAAAGTATCAATCAGCTCATCTGCCCTTGGTATGGGATAGGCATCAGTCCTAGTGACTGCATTGAGGCCTCTGTAGTCTACACAAAACCTCATTTCTTTCTTACCTCCCTGGGTATGAGGCTTGGGTACCAGGACTACTGGGCTAGCCCAAGGGCTATCTGAAGGCTCAATTACACCTAGCTCCAACATTTTCTGGACTTCAGTCCTGATACAGTCCCTGACATGGTCAGGTTGCCTGTAGATTTTACTCTTGACAGGCAGACTGTCTCCAGTGTCCACCTCATGGGTGCACCAGGTAGTCTGACTGGGGGTCAGGCTAAACATATGTCTAAACTGTTGCAGAACCTGTCTGCACTCAGTTTGCTGATGGTCAGTGAGGCTGCTTGCCAAAGCAACACCATCTACTGACCCATCATCAGGGTTCTGAGAGAGCAGGTCAGGGAGAGGGTCACTCTCCTCCTCCTGGTCCTCATCAGTTGCCATGAGCAAGCCCATGTCAGCCCTGTCAACATATGGCTTTAATCTGTTGACATGGAGCACCCTCAGGGGGCTCCTGGGAGTTCCAAGATTCACCAGATAGGTGACTTCTCCCTTCTGTTCAACTATTGTATGGGGGCCACTCCACTTGTCTTGGAGGGCTGCTGGGGCCACAGGCTCCAACACCCACACCTTCTGTCCTGGCTGGTATACAGTCAGCACAGCCTTTGGTCATGCCAAGCTTTTTGCAATTCTTGGCTGGCCTCCAGGTTTTTGGTTGCCTTTTTCATGTATTCGGCCATCCGGGAGCGGAGACCAAGTACATAGTCCATCACATCTTGTTTGGGGGTTTGAGAGGTAACTCCCAGCCCTCTTTAACCAAACACAATGGACCTCTTACAGGATGCCCAAACAGAAGCTCAAATGGGCTGTAGCCAACCCCCTTCTGTGGAACTTCTCTGTATGCAAACAACAGGCAAGGAAGAAGAAGGTCCCATTTCCGCCTAAGCTTCTCTGGGAGTCCTTTAATCATTCCCTTCAGGGTTTTGTTGAAACGTTCAACCAACCCATTGCATTGTGGGTGATAGGGGGTGGTGAACTTATAAGTTACACCACACTCCTTCCACATTGCTTTCAGATATCCTGACATGAAGTTGGTACCTCTGTCAGATATGACCTCCTTTGGGAAACCCACTCTGGAGAAAACTCCAATGAGGGCTCTTGCCACCACAGGGGCTGTGGTGGTCCTCAGGGAATTGCTTCTGGGTACCTGGTGGCATGATCCACTACCACCAGGATAAACCTGTGCCCAGATGCAGTTTGAGGGTCAAGGGGACCAACAATGTCAATCCCTACCCTTTCAAAGGGTACCCCCACCACAGGTAGTGGTATCAGGGGGCCTTTGTTGTGCCACCTGCCTTACCACTGGCTTGGCATGTGACACAGGAGCGACAAAACTCCTTTGTGTCTTCTGACATATGTGGCCAATGAAAATGTGGAACAAGCCTGTCCCAGGTCTTGTTTTGGCCCAAGTGACCTGCTAAAGGGATATCATGTGCTAAGGTCAAGAGGAACCCCTAAACTTCTGAGGTATTACCAACCTCCTGGTGGCTCCAGGGGCTGGGTCTCTACCCTCAGAATATAGGAGTCCCTCATCCCAATAAACTTTATGGGACCCACTAGCACTCCCAGCAGCCTCAGTAGCAGCCTGCTGTCTGAGTGGTTCAAGAGAGGGGCAGCACTGTTGCTCCTTACTCAGATCTTCCCTAGAAGGGCCCCCTGCCCCTAAGAACTCAACCTGATCAGGCTCAAGTCCCTCTGGGGCAGTTCCTTCTTCAGGATCTGCTTCACCTCCCTCTGGAGGTGAATCTGTGATCTGAGACAGAGGGGAAGGCACTGCCTTTACCCTACTGCTTCTCCTCTTGGGAAGCATCTGGTCCATTGTTCCAGGATCCAGAGCTGGTTCAGTGTTATGCATTCTTGCTTGTGACCTGGTCACAGCAAATACCTCTGCAGGGATGCCCAACATCTCAGCATGAGTCCATAACTCTACTTCAGACCAGGCTGAAGTCTCTAGATCATTGCCCAATAGACATTCTACAGGGAGGTCTGCACTGACTACAACCTTCTTGAGGCCAGTTACCCCTCCCCAGGAGAAATTCACAACTGCCAGACTATGGTTGGTCCTGACATTGCTTGCATTGGTCACCTGGTACATTTCGCCCAGGATGATCTGTTCAGGGTCCACAAGATCCTCTGCCACCATGGTGACACTAGCACCTGTGTCCCTAAATGCCAAAGCCTGTTTGCCATTTATTACAGGCTGCTGTTTGTATTTGCCCAGGTTACTGGGGCTTACTAGGAAGGACATATCAAGTTCTCCATCACAAATCAGCATTGCCTGAGTAGGCACTCTGACTAGGTCAGAGTCCACTTCAGAACCCAGGGTCAACCCTACTACACCCTTATTCTGAGTACCACCTCCACCAGTAGCTGAGCTAGGGGGAACATTTGCCTTAGGGGCAGGAGTGGTGGTGGTTTGGTCTTTGGACTTGTTACAATCAGAAGTCCAGTGCCCTTTCTGTTTACAGAATTTGCACCAGGACTTCTTTTGGCCTTTTCCCTTGTTGGATTGTGACTCCCCACCAGATGCAGATTTTTGGGGCCCTTGTGAAGACTTCTGGTCTATTGACTTATCCCCACCTTTCTCAGAGCCCTTAGAATCCTGCTTCTTTGTGTCACCCCCTTGGTTCTGGGTTTTATGCCTCACCCTGGTTCTGACCCATTTGTCTGCCTTCTTTCCCAATTCTTGGGGAGAGGTCAGATCAGAGTCCACCAGGTACTGGTGCAACAACTGGTTCTGGCAATTATTAAGGATCTGTTCTCTCATCATCAGATTATACAATCCCTTGAAATCAGTAACCCTACTGCCAACCAGCCAACCCTCCAGAGCCTTGGTTGCACAATCAACAAAGTCAGTCCAGTCCTGAGTCTGTGCCTTCTGGGTGTCTCTGAACTTCAACCTGTACTGCTCAGTGGTTAAGCCAAACCCATCTATCAGTGCACTCTTCAGGACTTCATAATCATCAGCATCCTCTTCTCTAACAGTGAGGAGCTTGTCTCTACCTTTATCTGAAAAGGAGAGCCACAAGATTGCTGCCCACTGCTTTTGGGGGACCTGCTGTACTCTACAGGCCCTCTCCATAGCAGTTATCCAGTTGTGGATATCATCCCCACTCTGGTAGGGAGGAACAACCTTGCTCAGGTTCCTATGGTCTGGAATATATTCTCTGCCTCTAGGGACACTGTTGCTGCCACCAAGGGGTTCTAACCCCTCTCTTCTAGAAGCTCTCTGGATCTCCAGGGCTTCTCTATCCAGTGCCAACTGCTTGGTTCTGAGGGCAACTCTTGCTTCCTCATACTGTAGCAGTTTGCACATTCTTTCAGAGGAGGTCTCTCTTATAGGAAAGTATGAGTTCCTCTGGTGGACAAATTCTCTGCCAGAGTGATAAGAGTGGTCAGATTCCCTGGAAGGGGACCTGTGCCTCTCATCCACTCTGTCAGTTCTCTTAGGGAGAATTCTCTGTCCTTTTCAGGCCCCTTGGAGCCTGGCCCTTCAATCACAGAGTCCTGGTCAGTCTGATTTTCATCATCTGACCCAGACACTGTAATTGACCCACTCACTGATTCAGATCCATTAGCTCCTAGAGCTAATCTAAGATCATCTGCTGTCAGCAGATCTATCAGGTGCAGTGTGGAGGGACTCTGTCCTAGCTTCAGGTGTCTTTCAACACACATGGCTCTCAAGTCAGAGAAAGCCATGTCCTTATACTGAGGCTGAGTGGATCCACTGGGTCCACCCTTTGAGGACATTCTAGTGTTGTGCAGTGTTGTACTACCTACACTAGTTTGTGGCCTACTGATCCTAGCTTGAGCTGTAGAAAGGGTGTGCTATCCCTTGGCACACAGCTCTAAGTTCAGTAGAACTTATTGATACTAAGCTTGACTTTATATGTACCTTAAGTACCTATAGTGGTTTTCAGTTAGTAATTCAAATAGAGATTTTCTGGTAAAACAATAGCAAGCTGGAATCCCACACGCTGCCCACCAATGTGAGAAGTTGGCCTGGTATATGCTGTTCACTAATTAAAGTGGACACCTTGCACCAGTAAAATTCGACTCTTATGGTAGATAGGTGTGAGAAGTGGGCCTGGCATATGCTGTCCACTAATTATAGTGGGCACCGTGTACCAGTCCAAACAACCCTTATTGGAGTTAGGTTAAAGACAACCTTTAAAGAAAGCTATCCTAGTGGTAGCTGTGGAGAGCAGCCTTCAGGCTAAGTCTTGAAGGAATGTAAAGCAGCTTGTTTTACCAGCCTATAATCTCTTGAGTGACCAAATGAAAGAGCACCAAACCAGGTATATATTCAAAATATATGTATTTATTGCTAAACACACCCCTCTAGTCTCTTTATGAGGCTAGAGTTCGAAGTACACACGTTATAAGTTAAATAATCACAGTAATAGCACAAATACACGTTTGAGCCCTAGGGGCGTACCAAACCATATACCAATAAAGTGGTATAAGAACCACGACTGAACTAGACACAAGGCCTAGAGCCTCTAGAAGTGCTTGGACCACAAGGAACCACCCAAGGTAGTGACACAGGGGACCCACGGGGGACGCGTGCAGTGTAAACACACAGCCGCGATACGCCGTTTACTTCTATGGAGAAAGTCGCGGTCAGGAAATTAGAGAAAAGGGACACTTAGAGGAGGACTAGGAACAAACCCTTTGAGATCTAGGACTTTGAAGAGTCTCTACCCACGGGAGCACCGGAGTACTCGTGTTACCTCACCCAGGGAAGCCGGGTGCATAGGTGCCTTTCGGGGTCGGGTTTCGTCGTCGATTCCTATGGAGATCTGCTGCAAAGTGCTGCTGGCGACCAGGAGAAAAGTGTCCGGGTGGATCCAAGAGTGGATAGAGGATCTGAAGAACCTGAAAGCAGAGGGGACAGAGTCTGGGTCACTAGCCAGTGACCAGGAAGGCTATGAGCAGATGCCCACCGATGTCGGGTGCTTCAGGTGCGTTGACGGTCGTCTTGACTCCACAGTCACGATGTCCGGGAGGCGTTGTCGGCGACCAGGAGCAGGATTCGGACTGTCCCACGACGTCTGCTGCTTGCTGAGGTGTCGGCGACCGGATTGGACCCAACAGGCCTTGGCAACAGCAAGTCTCGTGGAAATGGAAGAAGGACGATGGTGCAGACCAGCAAGGTCTGGGGAACTCACCCAGCGAGGGTAAGTAAGAGCGAGCCTGGAACAACCAGGATGCCAAGTTAGAAAAGGATTGACCTTCGTGAAGGGCTACTAGCCAACGGGCTAGCGACCGCGAAGGAGCCTCGTGACGCCGCACGTGGATCTGACTCACAGGACACTCGTGGAGTGGGGGCCAGTGATCTTCGGTACAGTTGGTGCTGGAGGCTGGGGCTACTCGGAGCCCAAAGCACGACTTCGTGGGAGACCCAGAAGATGGTGCACTTGCAAATGTGCTCGGTGTCCAGGGGTCACGGTTCCTCGTTACCCACAACAGCTACGGGCCTCAGCTTCGCTGGGGACTCAGGGCAGCTTCGGGGAGGTCAGAAAATCCACCTCTGGGGATGCAGGGACTTCGGCGTCCGGCGGGAGCTTTGTCGATGCAGACCGGACAATTGCTTCTTTGGTGCCTGCCAAGCAGGGGAGTCACTCCTTGACCCCAAGGGAGATACTTCAGTCCTCTAATCGCAATGTAGAGCGTCGAAGGTCCAGGATTCAGTTTCAGAGTTTAGTCCAGGGATATCTAATTTGCTATGGCAAGGGTTCCCTATTTTATACAGTAAAACAGGGAGGGACTAACTCTATGACCCCACCTATGGGAGGGTCAAGGGAGGGGTGGCTACACCCACTTCCCTTTGTCCAGTTTCGTGCCAGAGCAGGGGCAGGTAGCCCTGATCCGGTTTGAACTGGCATATGCACAGAGGAGCCTTTTGCTCCCCCAGTGCAGGACTTCAAAGCACTCTAAGAGTGCACCCGCCCAGCCCCACTACACATTATCCTGTCTGGGGAGGTGGTCACACCTCCCTGTGACAGGAAACCTATTGTCCAGGCCTCCCCTGCCGGAGTTTCTGTCAGCAGCAGGAGGCCAGACTTGTGTCTGTGGCAGAGGCATCCATTTTGTGATGCCAAGGCTTTGGGAAGAAGTTACCGGGTAGACCAGGGTTAACATGTCTCTCCCTCTAGAAGGGTGGAATGCTACCCCCGCTGCCAGGATTGGTGGGGGGGGTAGTATTCCAAGATGTTTGACACCAAACACGACATGTTTTGATGCAGTCATTCCATAGTTAGCATTTTACCGCGAGGATATAATGCACTTAAGAGTATATGGTTTAACCGCATTTACAAACAGTACCAGAGAATGGACTCTGAGTACTGCAGAGGGGCCCTGCTCATGCAGTGGCACCTTCTCACATAGGAACCAAGCACTCTGCCTTTAGGATTGACAAGGCCTACCATAGGAGTGACTTATAGGTTTATATGTGTGTAGGTTTGTAGTGATATAGGTAACCTATCTCACAGTAAGGGGTGCATGCACCACCTTACCCAGGCTGCAGTAGCAGACCTGTGGTGTCATTTTGGATGGCCTTCCAGGGGTGGCACAATACATGCTACAGCCCTTGGCAGGCCTCTGAGGTACCAATGCCCTTGGTACATAGTATACCATATACTAGGGACTTACAAGGGCACTCCAGATCCCAATTAGAGATGTGCCTAAGGCACATGGAAATCATTTTAAAGAGGAAACAGCTAGGCTGGGGTTCTGAATAGCAGGGCCCCAGCCAGACTAATGTCGAAAACCAGTGAAGCATCAGCAAAAAGTGGGGGTACCCATGTGAAGCAGATCCTACTCTCCTACACAACCCCCCCCCAAATGCAGGGACATTAAACTAACCTTGACCAGTTAAGTCTTCATGTTCTAAGTGGAAATACCTAGAGAGTCCATCTGCATTGGCATGGTTACTCCCAGGTCTATGTTCCACTGTAAAGTCCATCCCCTGTAGGGAAATGGACCACCTAAGCAGTTTGGGATTTTCACCCTTTATTTGTTTTAGCCATAAGAGGGGCTTATGGTCGGTTTGAACAAGGAAGTGAGTACCAAACAAGTATGGCCTCAACTTCTTCAGAGCTCAGACCACAGCAAAGGCCTCCCTCTCAATGGCTGACCAACGTTTCTCTCTAGGGGTCAGCCTTCTGCTTATGAAAGCTACTGGCTGATCCTGACCTTCTGCATTCAATTGTGACAGTACAGCCCCTACCCCCAATTCAGATGCATCTGTTTGAACAATGAACTTCTTGGAGTAATCAGGACTCTGTAGAATGGGAGCAGTGCACATGGCCTGCTTCAGGTCATCAAATGCCTTTTGACAGCTAGCTGTCCACTGAACTTTCTTGGGCATTTTCTTAGAAGTTAAGTCATTCAAAGGTGTCACTATTGATCCATACCCTTTGACAAATCTCCTATAGTACCCAGTCAGGCCTAAAAAGGCTCTCACCTGAGTCTGGGTAGTGGGAGCAGTCCATTCCATTATGGTCTGGATCTTGCTCTGCAGTGGTTGAACCTGGCCTCCACCCACAAGGTGGCCCAGGTACACAACCTGACTCTGCCCTATCTGGCACTTAGTGGCCTTGATAGTCAGGCCTGGCTTTTGCAGGGCCTGTAAAACATTCCTGAGGTGGTCCAGGTGATCCTCCCAGGTGGAGCTAAAGACAGCAATATCATCTAGATATGCTGCACTATAGGCTTCCAGACCTGTAAGGACTGTATTCACCAGCCTCTGAAATGTGGCAGGTGCATTTTTCAGACCAAAGGGCATCACCACAAATTGGTAATGCCCACTAGGGGTTGAAAATGCAGTTTTTGGCTTTGCATCCTCAGCTAGTCTGATCTGCCAGTAGCCAGCTGTCAAGTCAAATGTGCTGAGATATTTGGCTGAGGCCAAAGTATCTATGAGCTCATCTGCCCTGGGTATTGGATGGGCATCAGTCCTAGTGACTGCATTGAGACCCTTGTAGTCCACACAAAACCTCATCTCTCTTTTTCCACCACTGGTGTGAGGTTTTGGCACAAGGACCACTGGACTAGCCCAAGGGCTATCTGAGGGTTCAATAACTCCCAAATCCAACATTTTCTGGACTTCAGTCCTGATACAGTCCCTGACATGGTCAGGTTGCTTATAAATCTTATTTTTAATAGGCAGACTGTCCCCAGTGTCCACTTCATGAGTGCACCAGGTAGTCTGACTGGGTGTCAGAGAAAACATATGTCTAAACTGATTGAGCACTTGTCTACAATCAGTTTGTTGCTGAGTAGTGAGGCTGCCTGCCAAGGCTACACCATCAACTGACCCATCGTCAGGGTTCTGTGAGAGCAGGTCAGGGAGTGGGTCACTCTCTTCCTCCTGCCCTTCATCAGTAGCCATGAGCAAGCCCATGTCTGCCCTGTCCACATATGGTTTTAACCTGTTGACATGGAGAACCCTGTGGGGACTCCTGGGTGTTCCTAGGTCTACTAAGTAGGTTACCTCACCCTTCTGTTCAACAATAGTGTGGGGTCCACTCCATTTGTCTTGGAGAGCTGCTGGGGCCACTGGCTCCAACACCCACACCTTCTGTCCTGGCTGGTAAACAGTCAGTACAGCCTTTTGGTCATGCCAAGCTTTCTGAAGTTCCTGGCTAGCCTCAAGGTTTTTGGTTGCCTTTTTCATGTACTCAGCCATCCGGGAGCGGAGACCAAGTACGTAGTCCACTATGTCTTGCTTTGGGGGCTTGAGAGGCAACTCCCATCCTTCCTTCACCAAGCACAGTGGACCCCTGACAGGGTGACCAAACAGAAGTTCAAAAGGGCTGTAGCCAACCCCCTTCTGAGGCACCTCCCTGTATGCAAATAAAAGGCAGGGCAAGAGAATGTCCCATCTTCGCCTAAGCTTTTCTGGGAGCCCTTTAATCATGCCCTTCAAGGTTTTGTTGAATCTCTCAACTAAACCATTGCATTGTGGGTGATAGGGTGTGGTGAACTTATAAGTCACTCCACACTCCTTCCACATTGCTTTTAAGTATCCAGACATGAAGTTTGCACCTCTGTCTGATACAACCTCCTTAGGAAAGCCCACTCTTGAGAATACTCCCAGGAGGGCTCTTGCCACCACAGGTGCTGTAGTGGTCCTGAGGGGTATTGCCTCTGGGTACCTGGTGGCATGATCCACTACCACCAGGATAAACCTGTGCCCAGATGCAGTTTGGGGATCCATGGGACCAACTATATCAATCCCCACTCTTTCAAAGGGAACCCCCACCACAGGTAGTGGTATCAGGGGGCCTTTGTAGTGCCACCTGCCTTGCCACTGGCCTGGCAGGTTACACAGGAGCGACAAAACTCCTTGGTGTCTTCAGACATGTGTGGCCAGTGAAAGTGAGGGACAATTCTGTCCCAAGTCTTGTTCTGGCCCAGGTGTCCTGCTAAGGGAATATCATGGGCTAGGGTCAATAGGAAGCCCCTGAACTTCAAAGGTATTACCAACCTCCTGGCAGCACCAGGCTTGGGGTCTCTACTCTCTGAGTACAGGAGTCCATCATCCCAGTACACTGTATGGGGACCACTAGCTTTCCCAGCAGCCTCAGCAGCAGCTTGCTGTCTGAGGGGTTCAAGAGAGGGGCAGCTCAGCTGCTCCTGGCTCAGATCTGCCCTGGAAGGTCCCCCTGTCCCCAAGAACTCAACCTGGTCAGGTTCAAGCTCCTCTGGGACAGTTCCTTCCTCAGGACTGAGATCATCTCCCTCAAGAGACGGATCTTCCTTCTGAGCCAAAGGGGAAGGCACTGCCTTAACCCTACTACTCCTCCTCTTGGAAGGTCCTTGGTCCATTATTCCAGAATCCAAGGCCTGTTCAGTTTTAGACATTTTGGCCTGTGACCTGGTCACAGCAAACACATCTGCAGGGATGCCCAGCATTTCTGCATGAGTCCTGAGCTCCACTTCTGCCCAAGCTGAAGTTTCTAAGTCATTGCCAAGCAAGCATTCGACTGGTAGGTTTGCACTCACCACAACCTTCTTAAGGCCAGTTACCCCTCCCCAGGAGAAGTTAACAACTGCCAGAGGATGGTCTGTTCTGACATTGCTAGCATTGGTCACTTGGTACATTTCACCAAGCATAACTTGCCCAGGTTCCACAAGGTCTTGTGTCACCATTGTGACACTTGCCCCTGTGTCCCTAAATGCCAAAGCCTCTCGTCCATTGATTAAAGGCTGTTGTCTGTACTTGCCCAGGTTACTGGGACTCACAGAGGAGGTCACATCCATGCCTCCATCACAGACTAACACAGCCTGAGTCAGTTCTCTGACTAGGTCAGAGCCCAACTCAGTACCCAGGGTGAACCCTACTAAACCCTTGGCTGGAGCACTCCCACCAACTGTACTAGGGGGAACAGGTGCCTTAGGGGCATTGGTGGGTGCTGGACTTGAGTCTTTGGACTTGGTGCAATCACTAGTCCAGTGGGTCTTTTGCTTACAGACCTTGCACCATGGTTTTCTTTGGCCTTTACCTTTGGTAGACTGGGAATCCCCACCAGAAGAAGATTTTTGGGGGCCTGATGAAGACTTTTGATCTTTACCCTTCTCCCCACCCTTTTCAGAGTTCTTAGCATCTTGCTTCTTGGTTTCCCCACCTTGGTTCTGTACCTTCTGCTTCACCCTGGTTCTGACCCATTTGTCTGCCTTCTTTCCCAATTCTTGGGGAGAGGTCAGATCAGAGTCCACCAGGTATTGATGCAACAGCTGATTTTGACAGTTATTAAGAATCTGCTCCCTCATTATTAGATTGTACAATCCTATGAAGTCACACACCTTACTGCCCATCAACCAGCCTTCCAGAGCCTTAGCAGAACAATCCACATAGTCTACCCAGTCTTGAGTCTGTGCTTTTTGGGTGTCTCTGAACTTTAACCTGTATTGTTCAGTTGTTAGGCCAAACCCATCAATAAGAGCACTCTTCAAGACCTTGTAATTATCAGCATCCTCCTCTCTAACAGTGAGGAGCTTATCTCTACCTTTGTCAGCAAAGGAGAGCCACAAGATTGCTGCCCACTGCTCTTGAGGGACCCTCTGTACTTTACAGGCCCTCTCTAAAGCAGTTATCCATTTGTGGATGTCATCCCCACTCTGGTAGGGAGGGACAATCTTGCTCAGGTTCCTATGGTCATAGGACCTTTCCCTGTCTCTAGGGACATGGCTGCCACCATGGGACTCTAGTCCCAACTTTCTTCTCTCTCTAAGGAGATCTAGGGATTTCCTATCTAAAGCTAATTGCTTCTTCCTGATCTCTAGCTGAGTTTCCTCATACTGGACCAGTCTGTTTCTTCTCTCATGAGAGGATTCCCTCCTGTGAGATGAGACAGAGCTCCCTATGGAGGTGCCAGAGTGGTTAGACTCCTGAGAAGGAGACCTAGACTTTCTGGGCACACTCATAATCCTTCCTGGGGGACAAAGGTGTGGTCTTCTTGATCCTCATCCTCATCTTCCCCAGGAGGGATTGGGTTATCCAGGTTAGGGTCATTGTCACCCTCCTGGTCAGTTTCAGAGGGGGCTGGGGGTAGTGGTACCCCTGGCCCCTTCCTCATCTGCTGGCCCACCCTCTGCTCCTACCCCTTCAGTCTCTGAAGACTTACTAAGATCATAAGCCACCAACAATTCCTTGAGGTGTTGGGTGGTGGGACTTTGGCCTGTCCTTAATTTTCTCAAGTTGCATAAAGCTCTCAATTCCAAGAATGGGAGTGTATCATACTTGGAGGGTGGAAGCTCACTGACTTCCTGCAAGGATTCCTTGGATCCTACCCTTAAAGACATTACTAGTGTGGTGTGGTGTATGCACTACCTACTCTAGTGTGGCCTACTAAACTCTCTTGAGTTGTAGAAAGGGTTGTGCTATCCCTTAACACACAACTCTAAGTTCAGTAGAACTTACTGTTATTCTAAGCTTAAATTATATGTACCTTAGGTACCTTTAGTGGTTTTCAGTTGATCAATTCAATTGAGATTATCTGGTAAAACAATAGCAAGCTGGAATCCCACACGCTGCACACCAATGTGAGAAGTTGGCCTGGCATATGCTGTCCACTAATTATAGTGGGCACCGTGTACCAGTCCAAACAACCCTTATTGGAGTTAGGTTAAAGACAACCTTTAAAGAAAGCTATCCTAGTGGTAGCTGTGGAGAGCAGCCTTCAGGCTAAGTCTTGAAGGAATGTAAAGCAGCTTGTTTTACCAGCCTATAATCTCTTGAGTGACCAAATGAAAGAGCACCACACCAGGTATATATTCAAAATATATGTATTTATTGCTAAACACACCCCTCTAGTCTCTTTATGAGGCTAGAGTTCGAAGTACACCAGTTATAAGTTAAATAATCACAGTAATAGCACAAATACACGTTTGAGCCCTAGGGGCGTACCAAACCATATACCAATAAAGTGGTATAAGAACCATGACTGAACTAGACACAAGGCCTAGAGCCTCTAGAAGTGCTTGGACCACAAGGAACCACCCAAGGTAATGACACAGGGGCCCCACGGGGGACGCGTGCAGTGTAAACACACAGCCGCGATACGCCGTTTACTTCTATGGAGAAAGTCGCGGTCAGGAAATTAGAGAAAAGGGACACTTAGAGGAGGACTAGGAACAAACCCTTTGAGATCTAGGACTTTGAAGAGTCTCTACCCACGGGAGCACCGGAGTACTCGTGTTACCTCACCCAGGGAAGCCGGGTGCATAGGTGCCTTTCGGGGTCGGGTTTCGTCGTCGATTCCTATGGAGATCTGCTGCAAAGTGCTGCTGGCGACCAGGAGAAAAGTGTCCGGGTGGATCCAAGAGTGGATCGAGGATCTGAAGAACCTGAAAGCAGAGGGGACAGAGTCTGGGTCACTAGCCAGTGACCAGGAAGGCGATGAGCAGATGCCCACCGATGTCGGGTGCTTCAGGTGCGTTGACGGTCGTCTTGACTCCGCAGTCACGATGTCCAGGAGGCGTTGTCGGCGACCAGGAGCAGGATTCGGACTGTCCCATGACGTCTGCTGCTTGCTGAGGTGTCGGCGACCGGATTGGACCCAACAGGCCTTGGCAACAGCAAGTCTCGTGGAAATGGAAGAAGGACGATGGTGCAGACCAGCAAGGTCTGGGGAACTCACCCAGCGAGGGTAAGTAAGGGCGAGCCTGGAGCAACCAGGGATGCCCAAGCTAGAAAAGGATTGGCCTTCGTGAAGGGCTACTAGCCAACGGACTAGCGACCGCGAAGGAGCCTCGGGACGCCGCACGTGGATCTGGCTCACAGGACACTCGTGGAGTGGGGGCCAGTGATCTTCGGTGCAGTTGGTGCTGGAGGCTGGGGCTACTCGGAGCCCAAAGCACGACTTCGTGGGAGACCCAGAAGATGGTGCACTTGCAAATGTGCTCGGTGTCCAGGGGTCACGGTTCCTCGTTACCCACGACAGCTACGGGCCTCAGCTTCGCTGGGGACTCAGGGCAGCTTCAGGGAGGTCAGAAAATCCACCTCTGGGGATGCAGGGACTTCGGCGTCCGGCGGGAGCTTCGTCGATGCAGACCGGACAATTGCTTCTTTGGTGCCTGCCAAGCAGGGGAGTCACTCCTTGACCCCAAGGGAGATACTTCAGTCCTCTAATCGCAATGTAGAGCGTCGAAGGTCCAGGATTCAGTTTCAGAGTTTAGTCCAGGGATATCTAATTTGCTATGGCAAGGGTTCCCTATTTTATACAGTAAAACAGGGAGGGACTAACTCTATGACCCCACCTATGGGAGGGTCAAGGGAGGGGGTGGCTACACCCACTTCCCTTTGTCCAGTTTCGCGCCAGAGCAGGGGCAGGTAGCCCCTGATCCGGTTTGAACTGGCATATGCACAGAGGAGCCTTTTGCTCCCCCAGTGCAGGACTTCAAAGCACTCTAAGAGTGCACCCGCCCAGCCCCACTACACATTATCCTGTCTGGGGAGGTGGTCACACCTCCCTGTGACAGGAAACCTATTGTCCAGGCCTCCCCTGCCGGAGTTTCTGTCAGCAGCAGGAGGCCAGACTTGTGTCTGTGGCAGAGGCATCCATTTTGTGATGCCAAGGCTTTGGGAAGAAGTTACCGGGTAGACCAGGGTTAACATGTCTCTCCCTCTAGAAGGGTGGAATGCTACCCCCGCCGCCAGGATTGGCGGGGGGTAGTATTCCAAGATGTTTGACACCAAACACGACATGTTTTGATGCAGTCATTCCATAGTTAGCATTTTACCGCGAGGATATAATGCACTTAAGAGTATATGGTTTAACCGCATTTACAAACAGTACCAGAGAATGGACTCTGAGTACTGCAGAGGGGCCCTGCTCATGCAGTGGCACCTTCTCACATAGGAACCAAGCACTCTGCCTTTAGGATTGACAAGGCCTACCATAGGAGTGACTTATAGGTTTATATGTGTGTAGGTTTGTAGTGATATAGGTAACCTATATCACAGTAAGGGGTGCATGCACCACCTTACCCAGGCTGCAGTAGCAGACCTGTGGTGTCATTTTGGATGGCCTTCCAGGGGTGGCACAATACATGCTACAGCCCCTGGCAGGCCTCTGAGGTACCTATGCCCTTGGTACATAGTATACCATATACTAGGGACTTACAAGGGCACTCCAGATCCCAATTAGAGATGTGCCTAAGGCACATGGAAACCATTTTAAAGAGGAAACAGCTAGGCTGGGGTTCTGAATAGCAGGGCCCCAGCCAGACTAATGTCGAAAACCAGTGAAGCATCAGCAAAAAGTGGGGGTACCCATGTGAAGCAGATCCTACTCTCCTACACAACCCCCCCAAACGCAGGGACATTAAACTAACCTTGACCAGTTAAGTCTTCATGTTCTAAGTGGAAATACCTAGAGAGTCCATCTGCATTGGCATGGTTACTCCCAGGTCTATGTTCCACTGTAAAGTCCATCCCCTGTAGGGAAATGGACCACCTAAGCAGTTTGGGATTTTCACCCTTCATTTGTTTTAGCCATAAGAGGGGCTTATGGTCGGTTTGAACAAGGAAGTGAGTACCAAACAAGTATGGCCTCAACTTCTTCAGAGCCCAGACCACAGCAAAGGCCTCCCTCTCAATGGCTGACCAACGTTTCTCTCTAGGGGTCAGCCTTCTGCTTATGAAAGCTACTGGCTGATCCTGACCTTCTGCATTCAATTGTGACAGTACAGCCCCTACCCCCAATTCAGATGCATCTGTTTGAACAATGAACTTCTTGGAGTAATCAGGACTCTGTAGAATGGGAGCAGTGCACATGGCCTGCTTCAGGTCATCAAATGCCTTTTGACAGTTAGCTGTCCACTGAACTTTCTTGGGCATTTTCTTAGAAGTTAAGTCATTCAAAGGTGTCACTATTGATCCATACCCTTTGACAAATCTCCTATAGTACCCAGTCAGGCCTAAAAAGGCTCTCACCTGAGTCTGGGTAGTGGGAGCAGTCCATTCCATTATGGTCTGGATCTTGCTCTGCAGTGGTTGAACCTGGCCTCCACCCACAAGGTGGCCCAGGTACACAACCTGACTCTGCCCTATCTGGCACTTAGTGGCCTTGATAGTCAGGCCTGCTTTTTGCAGGGCCTGTAAAACATTCCTGAGGTGGACCAGGTGATCCTCCCAGGTGGAGCTAAAGACAGCAATATCATCTAGATATGCTGCACTATAGGCTTCCAGACCTGTAAGGACTGTATTCACCAGCCTCTGAAATGTGGCAGGTGCATTTTTCAGACCAAAGGGCATCACCACAAATTGGTAATGCCCACTAGGGGTTGAAAATGCAGTTTTTGGCTTTGCATCCTCAGCTAGTCTGATCTGCCAGTAGCCAGCTGTCAAGTCAAATGTGCTGAGATATTTGGCTGAGGCCAAAGTATCTATGAGCTCATCTGCCCTGGGTATTGGATGGGCATCAGTCCTAGTGACTGCATTGAGACCCCTGTAGTCCACACAAAACCTCATCTCTCTTTTTCCACCACTGGTGTGAGGTTTTGGCACAAGGACCACTGGACTAGCCCAAGGGCTATCTGAGGGTTCAATAACTCCCAAATCCAACATTTTCTGGACTTCAGTCCTGATACAGTCCCTGACATGGTCAGGTTGCCTATAAATCTTATTTTTAATAGGCAGACTGTCCCCAGTGTCCACTTCATGAGTGCACCAGGTAGTCTGACTGGGTGTCAGAGAAAACATATGTCTAAACTGATTGAGCACTTGTCTACAATCAGTTTGTTGCTGAGTAGTGAGGCTGCCTGCCAAGGCTACACCATCAACTGACCCATCGTCAGGGTTCTGTGAGAGCAGGTCAGGGAGTGGGTCACTCTCTTCCTCCTGCCCTTCATCAGTAGCCATGAGCAAGCCCATGTCTGCCCTGTCCACATATGGTTTTAACCTGTTGACATGGAGAACCCTGTGGGGACTCCTGGGTGTTCCTAGGTCTACTAAGTAGGTTACCTCACCCTTCTGTTCAACAATAGTGTGGGGTCCACTCCATTTGTCTTGGAGAGCTGCTGGGGCCACTGGCTCCAACACCCACACCTTCTGTCCTGGCTGGTAAACAGTCAGTACAGCCTTTTGGTCATGCCAAGCTTTCTGAAGTTCCTGGCTAGCCTCAAGGTTTTTGGTTGCCTTTTTCATGTACTCAGCCATCCGGGAGCGGAGACCAAGTACGTAGTCCACTATGTCTTGCTTTGGGGGCTTGAGAGGCAACTCCCATCCTTCCTTCACCAAGCACAGTGGACCCCTGACAGGGTGACCAAACAGAAGTTCAAAAGGGCTGTAGCCAACCCCCTTCTGAGGCACCTCCCTGTATGCAAATAAAAGGCAGGGCAAGAGAATGTCCCATCTTCGCCTAAGCTTTTCTGGGAGCCCTTTAATCATGCCCTTCAAGGTTTTGTTGAATCTCTCAACTAAACCATTGCATTGTGGGTGATAGGGTGTGGTGAACTTATAAGTCACTCCACACTCCTTCCACATTGCTTTTAAGTATCCAGACATGAAGTTTGCACCTCTGTCTGATACAACCTCCTTAGGAAAGCCCACTCTTGAGAATACTCCCAGGAGGGCTCTTGCCACCACAGGTGCTGTAGTGGTCCTGAGGGGTATTGCCTCTGGGTACCTGGTGGCATGATCCACTACCACCAGGATAAACCTGTGCCCAGATGCAGTTTGGGGATCCATGGGACCAACTATATCAATCCCCACTCTTTCAAAGGGAACCCCCACCACAGGTAGTGGTATCAGGGGGCCTTTGTAGTGCCACCTGCCTTGCCACTGGCCTGGCAGGTTACACAGGAGCGACAAAACTCCTTGGTGTCTTCAGACATGTGTGGCCAGTGAAAGTGAGGGACAATTCTGTCCCAAGTCTTGTTCTGGCCCAGGTGTCCTGCTAAGGGAATATCATGGGCTAGGGTCAATAGGAAGCCCCTGAACTTCAAAGGTATTACCAACCTCCTGGCAGCACCAGGCTTGGGGTCTCTACTCTCTGAGTACAGGAGTCCATCATCCCAGTACACTGTATGGGGACCACTAGCTTTCCCAGCAGCCTCAGCAGCAGCTTGCTGTCTGAGGGGTTCAAGAGAGGGGCAGCTCAGCTGCTCCTGGCTCAGATCTGCCCTGGAAGGTCCCCCTGTCCCCAAGAACTCAACCTGGTCAGGTTCAAGCTCCTCTGGGACAGTTCCTTCCTCAGGACTGAGATCATCTCCCTCAAGAGACGGATCTTCCTTCTGAGCCAAAGGGGAAGGCACTGCCTTAACCCTACTACTCCTCCTCTTGGAAGGTCCTTGGTCCATTATTCCAGAATCCAAGGCCTGTTCAGTTTTAGACATTTTGGCCTGTGACCTGGTCACAGCAAACACATCTGCAGGGATGCCCAGCATTTCTGCATGAGTCCTGAGCTCCACTTCTGCCCAAGCTGAAGTTTCTAAGTCATTGCCAAGCAAGCATTCGACTGGTAGGTTTGCACTCACCACAACCTTCTTAAGGCCAGTTACCCCTCCCCAGGAGAAGTTAACAACTGCCAGAGGATGGTCTGTTCTGACATTGCTAGCATTGGTCACTTGGTACATTTCACCAAGCATAACTTGCCCAGGTTCCACAAGGTCTTGTGTCACCATTGCGACACTTGCCCCTGTGTCCCTAAATGCCAAAGCCTCTCGTCCATTGATTAAAGGCTGTTGTCTGTACTTGCCCAGGTTACTGGGACTCACAGAGGAGGTCACATCCATGCCTCCATCACAGACTAACACAGCCTGAGTCAGTTCTCTGACTAGGTCAGAGCCCAACTCAGTACCCAGGGTGAACCCTACTAAACCCTTGGCTGGAGCACTCCCACCAACTGTACTAGGGGGAACAGGTGCCTTAGGGGCATTGGTGGGTGCTGGACTTGAGTCTTTGGACTTGGTGCAATCACTAGTCCAGTGGGTCTTTTGCTTACAGACCTTGCACCATGGTTTTCTTTGGCCTTTACCTTTGGTAGACTGGGAATCCCCACCAGAAGAAGATTTTTGGGGGCCTTGATGAAGACTTTTGATCTTTACCCTTCTCCCCACCCTTTTCAGAGTTCTTAGCATCTTGCTTCTTGGTTTCCCCACCTTGGTTCTGTACCTTCTGCTTCACCCTGGTTCTGACCCATTTGTCTGCCTTCTTTCCCAATTCTTGGGGAGAGGTCAGATCAGAGTCCACCAGGTATTGATGCAACAGCTGATTTTGACAGTTATTAAGAATCTGCTCCCTCATTATTAGATTGTACAATCCTATGAAGTCACACACCTTACTGCCCATCAACCAGCCTTCCAGAGCCTTAGCAGAACAATCCACATAGTCTACCCAGTCTTGAGTCTGTGCTTTTTGGGTGTCTCTGAACTTTAACCTGTATTGTTCAGTTGTTAGGCCAAACCCATCAATAAGAGCACTCTTCAAGACCTTGTAATTATCAGCATCCTCCTCTCTAACAGTGAGGAGCTTATCTCTACCTTTGTCAGCAAAGGAGAGCCACAAGATTGCTGCCCACTGCTCTTGAGGGACCCTCTGTACTTTACAGGCCCTCTCTAAAGCAGTTATCCATTTGTGGATGTCATCCCCACTCTGGTAGGGAGGGACAATCTTGCTCAGGTTCCTATGGTCATAGGACCTTTCCCTGTCTCTAGGGACATGGCTGCCACCATGGGACTCTAGTCCCAACTTTCTTCTCTCTTTAAGGAGATCTAGGGATTCCCTATCTAAAGCTAATTGCTTCTTCCTGATCTCTAGCTGAGTTTCCTCATACTGGACCAGTCTGTTTCTTCTCTCATGAGAGGATTCCCTCCTGTGAGATGAGACAGAGCTCCCTATGGAGGTGCCAGAGTGGTTAGACTCCTGAGAAGGAGACCTAGACTTTCTGGGCACACTCATAATCCTTCCTGGGGGGACAAAGGTGTGGTCTTCTAGATCCTCATCCTCATCTTCCCCAGGAGGGATTGGGTTATCCAGGTTAGGGTCATTGTCACCCTCCTGGTCAGTTTCAGAGGGGGGGCTGGGGGTAGTGGTACCCCTGGCCCCTTCCTCATCTGCTGGCCCACCCTCTGCTCCTACCCCTTCAGTCTCTGAAGACTTACTAAGATCATAAGCCACCAACAATTCCTTGAGGTGTTGGGTGGTGGGACTTTGGCCTGTCCTTAATTTTCTCAAGTTGCATAAAGCTCTCAATTCCAAGAATGGGAGTGTATCATACTTGGAGGGTGGAAGCTCACTGACTTCCTGCAAGGATTCCTTGGATCCTACCCTTAAAGACATTACTAGTGTGGTGTGGTGTATGCACTACCTACTCTAGTGTGGCCTACTAAACTCTCTTGAGTTGTAGAAAGGGTTGTGCTATCCCTTAACACACAACTCTAAGTTCAGTAGAACTTACTGTTATTCTAAGCTTAAATTATATGTACCTTAGGTACCTTTAGTGGTTTTCAGTTGATCAATTCAATTGAGATTATCTGGTAAAACAATAGCAAGCTGGAATCCCACACGCTGCACACCAATGTGAGAAGTTGGCCTGGCATATGCTGTCCACTAATTATAGTGGGCACCGTGTACCAGTCCAAACAACCCTTATTGGAGTTAGGTTAAAGACAACCTTTAAAGAAAGCTATCCTAGTGGTAGCTGTGGAGAGCAGCCTTCAGGCTAAGTCTTGAAGGAATGTAAAGCAGCTTGTTTTACCAGCCTATAATCTCTTGAGTGACCAAATGAAAGAGCACCACACCAGGTATATATTCAAAATATATGTATTTATTGCTAAACACACCCCTCTAGTCTCTTTATGAGGCTAGAGTTCGAAGTACACAAGTTATAAGTTAAATAATCACAGTAATAGCACAAATACACGTTTGAGCCCTAGGGGCGTACCAAACCATATACCAATAAAGTGGTATAAGAACCACGACTGAACTAGACACAAGGCCTAGAGCCTCTAGAAGTGCTTGGACCACAAGGAACCACCCAAGGTAGTGACACAGGGGACCCACGGGGGACGCGTGCAGTGTAAACACACAACCGCGATACGCCGTTTACTTCTATGGAGAAAGACGCGGTCAGGAAATTAGAGAAAAGGGACACTTAGAGGAGGACTAGGAACAAACCCTTTGAGATCTAGGACTTTGAAGAGTCTCTACCCACGGGAGCACCGGAGTACTCGTGTTACCTCACCCAGGGAAGCCGGGTGCATAGGTGCCTTTCGGGGTCGGGTTTCGTCGTCGATTCCTATGGAGATCTGCTGCAAAGTGCTGCTGGCGACCAGGAGAAAAGTGTCCGGGTGGATCCAAGAGTGGATCGAGGATCTGAAGAACCTGAAAGCAGAGGGGACAGAGTCTGGGTCACTAGCCAGTGACCAGGAAGGCGATGAGCAGATGCCCACCGATGTCGGGTGCTTCAGGTGCGTTGACGGTCGTCTTGACTCCGCAGTCACGATGTCCAGGAAGCGTTGTCGGCGACCAGGAGCAGGATTCGGACTGTCCCATGACGTCTGCTGCATGCTGAGGTGTCGGCGACCGGATTGGACCCAACAGGCCTTGGCAACAGCAAGTCTCGTGGAAATGGAAGAAGGACGATGGTGCAGACCAGCAAGGTCTGGGGAACTCACCAAGTGAGGGTAAGTAAGGGCGAGCCTGGAGCAACCAGGATGCCAAGTTAGAAAAGGATTGGCCTTCGTGAAGGGCTACTAGCCAACGGGCTAGCGACTGCAAAGGAGCCTCGTGACGCCACACGTGGATCTGGCTTACAGGACACTCGTGAAGTGGGGGCCAGTGATCTTCGGTGCAGTTGGTGCTGGAGGCTGGGGCTACTCGGAACCCAAAGCACAACTTCGTGGGAGACCCAGAAGATGGTGCACTTGCAAATGTGCTCGGTGTCCAGGGGTCACGGTTCCTCGTTACCCACGACAGCTACGGGCCTCAGCTTCGCTGGGGACTCAGGGCAGCTTCAGGGAGGTCAGAAAATCCACCTCTGGGGATGCAGGGACTTCGGCGTCCGGCGGGAGCTTCGTCGATGCAGACCGGACAATTGCTTCTTTGGTGCCTGCCAAGCAGGGGAGTCACTCCTTGACCCCAAGGGAGATACTTCAGTCCTCTAATCGCAATGTAGAGCGTCGAAGGTCCAGGATTCAGTTTCAGAGTTTAGTCCAGGGATATCTAATTTGCTATGGCAAGGGTTCCCTATTTTATACAGTAAAACAGGGAGGGACTAACTCTATGACCCCACCTATGGGAGGGTCAAGGGAGGGGGTGGCTACACCCACTTCCCTTTGTCCAGTTTCGCACCAGAGCAGGGGCAGGTAGCCCCTGATCCGGTTTGAACTGGCATATGCACAGAGGAGCCTTTTGCTCCCCCAGTGCAGGACTTCAAAGCACTCTAAGAGTGCACCCGCCCAGCCCCACTACACATTATCCTGTCTGGGGAGGTGGTCACACCTCCCTGTGACAGGAAACCTATTGTCCAGGCCTCCCCTGCCGGAGTTTCTGTCAGCAGCAGGCGGCCAGACTTGTGTCTGTGGCAGAGGCATTCATTTTGTGATGCCAAGGCTTTGGGAAGAAGTTACCGGGTAGACCAGGGTTAACATGTCTCTCCCTCTAGAAGGGTGGAATGCTACCCCTGCCGCCAGGATTGGCGGGGGGGTAGTATTCCAAGATGTTTGACACCAAACACGACATGTTTTGATGCAGTCATTCCATAGTTAGCATTTTACCGCGAGGATATAATGCACTTAAGAGTATATGGTTTAACCGCATTTACAAACAGTACCAGAGAATGGACTCTGAGTACTGCAGAGGGGCCCTGCTCATGCAGTGGCACCTTCTCACATAGGAACCAAGCACTCTGCCTTTAGGATTGACAAGGCCTACCATAGGAGTGACTTATAGGTTTATATGTGTGTAGGTTTGTAGTGATATAGGTAACCTATCTCACAGTAAGGGGTGCATGCACCACCTTACCCAGGCTGCAGTAGCAGACCTGTGGTGTCATTTTGGATGGCCTTCCAGGGGTGGCACAATACATGCTACAGCCCCTGGCAGGCCTCTGAGGTACCTATGCCCTTGGTACATAGTATACCATATACTAGGGACTTACAAGGGCACTCCAGATCCCAATTAGAGATGTGCCTAAGGCACATGGAAATCATTTTAAAGAGGAAACAGCTAGGCTGGGGTTCTGAATAGCAGGGCCCCAGCCAGACTAATGTCGAAAACCAGTGAAGCATCAGCAAAAAGTGGGGGTACCCATGTGAAGCAGATCCTACTCTCCTACAATAGGTTTAAGACAACCTTTAAAGAAAGCTATCCTAGTGGTAGCTGTGGAGAGCAGCCTTCAGGCTAAGTCTTGAAGGAATGTAAAGCAGCTTGTTTTACCACACAATCTCTTGAATCACCAAATGAAAAGACACCACACAGGTATATATATCAAATACATATGTATTTATTACTAAACAACTCTCTACTAAGCTCTTTATGAGATTAGAAGTCAGGAACATATGTACAAGTCAATATCAGAATCTTATCTTGGCTAGACCGGGGTCTAGAGCACATAGAATCGAGGGACCCCCAGGGAACCACCCCAGATAGTTGTAGGAGACCCACAGGGGACTGACCCGGTGTTCAGACACTGGTGCGAGTCCTGTACGAGTCTATGCAAGAGAACGCAATTGAGTTATCAATGTTATAGGCCCCTGGCGTGTTCGAGGCGAACACACCGATCGGTCAGTACGAGTCGAAGGACGCGGATACTGGTAGAGTTACAAGGGAGTTGGAGGCGATGTGTCTAACACAGACGCGAACCCTGTACGAGCCAGTGCGAGAATCGCACTGGGAAAATAGGAGTTTTAGGATACTTCGGGAGAACCTACAAGCAAGTCACTTACAGGGTAAGTAGTTCTAGGGCCCACACCCACAGGAGCACCGTAGTGCTGGAGTTACCTCACCCAGGGAAGCCGGGTGCTTAGGTGTCCTTTGGTGTCGGGTCGCGGCGTTGTTTTCAATGGCGAACAAAGAAGACTTGCTGCTTGTGATGTCCGAGGAAGTGTCTGGGGGAATCCAAGCCTGGATTCAGAAGAAGGAAGAAATGAAAGCAGAGGGGACAGTGTTCAAAGTCACTTGGCAGTGACTCGGGGCAAGGAAGATGGATGCCCACCGTTGTCGCAGGATTCAGGTCATTCATGGGTGCCTTGACTCTTCAGCCACGAGGTCCAGGAGGTGTCGATGACAACCAGGATCTGGATTCGGCATGCTCCACAATGTCTGCAGCTTACTGTGGTGTCAGCAACTCGATTGGAGCCAACAAGCCTTGGTAACAGCAAGTCATGTGGAAAGTGTGAAAAGGCAATGGCACAGACCATCAAGGTCTGAGGGACTCACCCAGTGAGGGTAAGTCAGGGAAGGCCTGGAGCAACCAGGGGAGCTCTTTGGTTTCTTAGAAAATTCTTCAGGGGACCCAGGAGCCAGCTGGCAAGGGATTGAGAAGACGCCTCGGGAGGATTCCTTCAACAGGGCCCCACGGTCACTCAAGAAGGTGCAGGCCTCTGATCTTCGGAGGGATTACTGCTGGAGGCTGGGACCACACGTGGTCTGATGCACAGGTTCTTATAACATTGTGAAGGGGTTGCACTTGACAATAGTGCATGGTACCCAGGGCTCATGGTTCCTCATCACTCTTGGGGTCCACTGGCCTCAGCTTCACTGGGGACTCACAATGGCCTTTGAGAAGTCAGGAAATCTACTTCTGGGGCTGCAGGAACTTTGGACTCCGGTGGGAGCGGCATAGTTTGCGACCGTCGTTGTAGTTTTTGGTGCCTGCCAAGCAGGGGAGTCACTCCTTGACTCCAAGGGAGATTCTTCAGTCTTCCAAAGGTAGTGGAACGTCGAAGGTCCAGGATTATTCTTCAGAGCATCATCCAGGGATATCTAACTTTCAAGTTCAAGGGTTCCCTACCTTATACTAACAGGGAAGGGAGGGACTAGCTCTAAGACCCCACCTATGGGAGGGTCAGGGGAGTGGGTAGTTACACCCACTTCCCTTTGTCCAGTTTCACACCAGAGCAGGGGCAGGTAGCCCCTGAGCCAGTTTGAACTGGCATATGCACAGAGGAGCCTACTGCTCCCCCAGTGCAGGACTTCAAAGCACTCTAAGAGTGCACCCACCCAGCCCCAATACACTAAACCCTGTCTAGGAGGTGGTTACACCTCCCTGTGACAGGATACCTTTTGTTGGGCTTCCTCCACTGCGAGTTTCAGTCATCAGCAGGAGGGTAGCCCAGTGTCTGTGACTGGTGGCATCCATTTTGTGATGCCAGGGCTCTGCAGGATTCTACCGCGTTTCCATAGTAGGTACATGTCTACCCCTCTAGAAGGGTGGAATGCTACCCCCGCCGCCAGGACTGGCGGGGGGGTAGTATTCCAAGATGTTTGACACCAAACACAACATGTTTTGATGCAGCCATTCTAAAGTTAGCATTTTACCATGAGGATATAATGCACTTAAGAGTATATGGTTTAACCGCTTCCACAAACAGCACCAGGGAATGGATTCTGAGAGCTGCAGAGGGGCCCTGCTCAGGCAGAGGCACCCCCTCACATAGATTCCAAGCACCCTGCCCTCAGGATTGATAGGGCCTGCCTTACGGGTGACTGATAGGTTTATATGTGTGTGTTGGAGAGATATAGGGAACCTATATCTTAGTGAGGAGTGCTAGCACCACCTCACCCAGGCTGCAGTAGCAGGCCTGTGGTGTCAGATTTTGTCTGCTTCCCAGGGGTGGCATAATACATGCTGCAGCCCCTGGTAGGCCTGTGAAGTACCTATGCCCTTGGTACCTAAGGTACCATATACTAGGGACTCATAAGATACTACAGTATTTAATCACTAGTGCACCTAGAGTGCACTCCAAGTCGTTTAGAGAGAACAGAGAGGCTGGGGCCCTGATTGGCAGGGACCCAGCCAGACTATAGCCAGAAACCAGTGTAAACATCAGAAAAAAAGTGGGGGCAACATAAGAGGCAGATCCTACTCTCCTACAAGAAGCAAGAGAAGTGCTGAAAGAAGCAATAGGGGTGCAGAAAGAAGCAAGAGAAGTGAAGACAGAGACAAGAGAGTTGCCAAATGAAACAAGTGAGGTGCAGAAAAAAGCAAGAGAAGTACAGAAAGAGGCAAGTGAGGTGCAGAAAGAGGCAAGACAGGCCTAGAAAGAGGCAAGTGAGGTGCAGAAACAGGCAAGAGGGGTATAGAAAGAGGTAAGATAAGTGCAGAAAGAGGTAACAGAGGTGTAGAAGGAGGAAAGGGAACTGCAGAAAGAGGCAAGAAAGCTGCAGAAACAGGGAAGAGATGTGCAGAAGGAGGGAACAGGGATGCAGAAAGAGGCAAGAAAGGTGCAGAAAGAGGGAAGAGGGGTGCAGAAAGAGGCATGAGGGGTGCACAAAGAAGCAAGAGAGTTGCAGAAAGATGCAAGAGAAGTACAGAAAGAAGAAACAGAGATGCAGAAAGAGGCAAGAGGGGTGAAGAAAGAGGTAAGAGAATTGCTGGAAGAGTCAAGAGGGGTGCAGAATTAGGCAAGAGGGGTGCAGAAAGAAGCAACTGAGGTACAGAAAGAGACACAAGAGGTGCATAAAGAGGCACGCGTCATGCATAAAGAGGCAAGATATGTGTAGAAAGAGGTAAGGCAACTGCAGAAAGAAGCAAGAGAAGTGCTTAAAGAAGCAACAGAGTTGCAGAAAGAAGCAAGAGAAGTGATGAAAGAGACAGGAGAGTCACCAAAAGAAATAAGTGAGGTGTGGAAAAAAGGAAGAGAAGTGCAGAAAGAGGCTTGTGAGTTGCAGAAAGAGGCAAGAGGGGTGCAGAAAGAAAAAACAGAGGTAAAGAAAACAGCAAGAGAAGTGCAGAAAGAGGGAAGATGAGTGAAGAAAGAGGCAAGAGAGGTGCAGATAGGGGTAACAGGGGTGCAGAAAGAGGCAAGAAAAGTGCAGAAAGAGGCAAGAGAGGTGCAGAATGAGGGAAGAGGCGTACACAAAGAGGTAAAAGGGGTGCAGAAAGAAGCAATAAAAGTACAGAAAGAAGCAATAGAAGTGCCGAAAGAAGCAACAGGGATGCAGAAAGAGGCTAGAGGAATGCAGAAAGAGGCAAGAGAAGTGCAGGAAGAAGCTACAGAGGTGCAGAAGCAGGCAAGAGAACTTCAGAAAGAGGCACGAGAGTTGCAGAAACAGGCAAAAGAGGTGCAGAAAGAGGAAAGAAGTTTGCAGAAAGAGGCAAGAGAGGTGCAGAATTGTTAAGAGGGATGCAGAAAGAAGCAAGAGGGGTGCAGAGATTTTCAAGAGAGGTGCAGAAAGAACCAAGAGCAGTGCAGAAAGAGCCAACAGAGGTGCAGAAAGAGGCAAGAGGGATGCAGAAAGAGGTAAGATAAGAGTAGAATGAAGCAAAAGAGGTGCAGAAAGAGGCAAGAGAACTGCAGAAAGAGGCAAGAGATATGCTTAAAGAGGCAGGAGAAGTGCAGAAAGAGGGAAACGTTTGCAGAAAGAGGCAAGAGAGGTGCAGAATTGTTAAGAGGGATGCAGAAAGAAGCAAGAAGGGTGCAGAGATTTTCAAGAGAGGTGCAGAAAGAAGCAAGAGCAGTGCAGAAAGAGCCAACAGAGGTGTAGAAAGAGGCAAGAAGGATGCAGAAAGGGGTAAGATAAGTGTAGAATGAAGCAAAAGAGGTGCAGAAAGAGGCAATAGAACTGCATAAAGAGGCAAGACATATGCTTAAAGAGGCAAGAGAAGTGCAGAAAGAGGTAAGAAGGGTGTAGAAATAGACAAGAGAGGTACAGAAACAGGCAAGAGACGTGCAGAAAGAGTCAAGAGAAGTGCTGAAAGAAGCAACAGAGGTGCAGAAAGAACCAAGAGAAGTCATGAAAGAGACAAGAGAGTTGCAGAAAGAGGCAAGAGAGGTGCAGAGGCAAGTGAGGTGCAGAAACAGGCAAGAGGGGTAAATAAAGAGGCAAGAAAAGTACAGAAAGAAGCAACAGAGGTACAGAAGGAGGCAAGAGAACTGCAGAAAGAGGCAAGAGAGTTGCATAAACAGGCAAGAGAGGTGCAGAAAGAGGGAACAGGGGTGCAAAAAGAGGCAAGAGAGTGTAGAAAGAAGCAACAGAGGTGCAGACGGAGGCAAGAGAACTGTAGAAAGAGGGAAGAGAGTTGCAGAAACAGGCAAGAGAGATGCAGAAAGAAGTAACAGAGGTGCAGAAATAAGAAGGAGAATTACAGAAAGAACCAACATAGGTGCAGAAAGAGGCAAGAGGGGTGCATAAAGAGGCAAGAGAGGTATAGAAAGAGGCAAGAAAGGTGCAGAAAGAAGAAAGAGAAGTGTTGAAACAGACAATATAGTTGCCAAAAGAAACAAGTGAGGTGCAGAAAAAAGCAAGAGAAGAGCAGAAAGAGGTAAGTGAGGTGTATAAAGAGGCAAGAGAGGTGCAGAAAGAAGCTAGTGAGGTACAGAAAGAAGCAAGAGGGATACAGAAAGAAGCAAGAGTAGTGCAGAAAGAAGCAACAGAGAAGGAGAAGGAGGCAAGAGAACTGTAGAAACAGGCACATGGGGCACAGAAAGAGTCAAGATAACTGCGGAAAGAGGTAAGAGACATGCAGAAACACGCAAATGAGGTGCAGAAAGTTGGAACAGAGGTGTAGAAAGAGGGAAGAGGGGTGCAGAAAGAAAGAGGAAAGAGGGGTGCAGAAAGAAGCAACAGAGGTGCAGAAAGAAGCAACAGAAGAGCAAAAAGAAGCAACAGTGGTGCAGAAAGAGGCAATAGGGGTACAGAAAGAGGCAAGAGAAGTGCTGAAAAATGCATAAAGAGGCAAGAGAAGGGTAGAAAGAAGCAACAGAGGTGCTGAAAGAAACAACATGCAGAAAGAGACAAGAGAGGTGCAGAAAGAGACAAGAGAGGTGAACAAAGAGACAAGAGAGGTACACAAATAGATAAGAGAGGTGCAGATAGAGGGAAGACAAATGCAGAAAGAGGCAAAAGAGGTGCAGAAAAAAGCAAGGGAGGTGCAGAAAGAAGCAAGAGAAGTGCAGAAATAAGCAACAGAGCTGCAGAAAGAGGCAGGAGAAGTGCAAAAAGTGGCAAGAGTGATGAATAACAATGGAATAGAGGTGTAGAAAAAGGGAAGAGGTGTGAAGAAATAGAGAAGAGAAGTGCAGAAAGAAGCAAGAGAAGTGTGAAAAAAGCAAGAGAGGTGCAGAAAGAGGCAAGTGAGGTTCAGAAATAGGCAAGAGAGGTGCAGAAAGAGGCAAGTGAGGTGCAGAAACAGGCAAGAGGAGTACAAAAAGAGGCAAGATAAGTGCAAAAAGAAGGAACAGAGGTGAAGAAGGAGGCAAGATAACTGCAGAGAGAGGCAAGAGTATTGCAGAAGGAGGCAAGAGATGTGCAGAAAGAGGGAATAGGGATGCAGAAAGAGGCAAGAAAGGTACAGAAAGAAGAAAGAGAGGTGCAGAAAGAGGCAAGTGAGGTTCAGAAATAGGCAAGAGAGGTGCAGAAAGAGGCAAGTGAGGTGCAGAAACAGGCAAGAGGAGTACAAAAAGAGGCAAGAGAAGTGCAAAAAGAAGGAACAGAGGTGAAGAAGGAGGCAAGATAACTGCAGAGAGAGGCAAGAGTATTGTAGAAAGAAGCAACAGAGGTGCAGACAGAAACAAGAGGGGTGTAGAAAGAGGCAAGAGAATTGCTGAAAGAGGGAAGAGGGGTGCAGAAAGAGACAAGAGGGTTGCAGAAAGAAACAAGTGAGTTGCAGAAGAGCCAAGAGAGTTACAGAAAGAGGCAAGAGAGGTCAGAAACATGCAAGAGAAGTACAGAAAGAGGAAAGAGGAGTCCTGATGGAAGAAACAGAGGTGTAGAAAGAAGTAAGAGAAGTGATGAAAGAGACAAGAGAGTTACAGAAAGACACAATAGAGGTGCTTGAAAATGTTAGAGAAGTGCTGAAAGAAGAAACAGAGGTGCAGAAAGAGGCATGTGAGGTGCAGAAAGAGGCAAGAGGTGCAGAAAGAAGCAACAGAGGTACAGAAAGCAGCAAGAGAAGTGCAGAAAGAGGCAATATAGGTAAAGAAACAGGCAAGACAGGTGCAGAAAGGGGGAACAGGGTTGCAGAAAGAGGCAAGAGAGGTACAGAACGAGGGAAGAGGGGTGCAGAAATAGGCAAGAGCAGTGCACAAAGAGGTAAGAGGGGTGCAAAAACAGGCAAGAGAAGTGTAGAAAGAGGCACGAAAAGTGCTGAGAGAAGCAACAGAGGTGCAGAAAGAACCAAGAAAAGTGATGAAAGAGGAAATTTAGTTGCAGAAAGAGGCAAGAGAGGTGCAGAAAGAGGTAAGTGATGTGCAGACACAGGTAAGAGGGGTACAGAGAGAGGCAAGAGAAGTGCAGAAAGAAGCAACACATGTGCAGTAGGAGGCAAAAGAACTGCAGGAAGAGTCAAGAGAGTTGCAGAAACAGGCAAGAGAGGTACAGAAAGAGGCAACAGGGATGCAGAAAGAGTCAAGAGAGGTGCAGAAAGAGGGAAGCGGGGTGCAGAAAGAGGGAATAGGCATGTAGAAAGAAGCAACAGAGGTGCAGAAAGAACAAAGAGAAGTGCAGTAAGACCCACATATGTGCAACATGGAGCAAGAGGGGTGCAGAAAGAGGCCCTTGAATTGCTGAAAAAAGCAACAAAGGTGCATAAGGAGGCAAGATAAGTGCATAAAGAGGCAAGAGAGGTATAGAAAGAGGCAAGACAGGGGCAGAAAGAAGTGAGAGAAGTGCAGAAAGAAGCAATAGAGGTGCAGAAAGATTCAAGAGAAGTGATGAAAGAGGCAAGAGAGTTGCAGAAAGAAACAAGAGAGGCGCAGAAAAAGCAAGAGAATTGCAGAAAGAGGCAGGTTAGGTGCATAAAGAGGCAAGAGAGGTGCATAAAGAGGAAAGTGAGGTGCAGAAACAGGCAATAGGGGTACAGAAAGAGGCAAGAGAAGTGCAGAAAGAAGCAACAGAGGTGCAGAAGGAGTATAGAGAACTATATAAGGAGGCAATAGAGTTGCAGAAACAGGCAAGAGAGGTGCAGAAAGTGGGAACAGGGGTGCAGAAAGAGGTAAGAGAGGTGCAGAAAGAAGCAACAGAGGTGCAGAAAGAAGCAAGAGATGTACAGAAAGACCCGATATAGTTGAAGAAAGAAGCAAGAGACATACAGAAAGACCCAACATAGTTGCAGAAAGATAAAAGAGGGGTACAGAAAGAGGCAAGTGAAGTGGTGAAAGAAGCAACAGAGGTGCAGAAAGAGGTAAGAGAAGTGCAGAAAGAGGCAAGATATTTGTAGAAAGAAGCAAGACAAGTGCAGAAAGAAGCAAGAGAAGTGCTGAAAGAAGCAACAGGGGTGCAGAAAGAAGAAAGAGAAGTGAAGACAGAGAAAAGAGAGTTGCCGAATGAAACAAGTGAGGTGCAGAAAAAAGCAAGAGAAGTACAGAAAGATGCAAGTGAGGTGCAGAAAGAGGCAAGACAGGTCTAGAAAGAGGCAAGTGAGGTGCAGAAACAGGCAAGAGGGGTATAGAAAGAGGTAAGAGAAGTGCAGAAAGAGGTAACAGAGGTGTAGAAGGAGGCAAGGGAAGTGCAGAAAGATGCAAGAAAGCTACAGAAACAGGCAAGAAATGTGTAGAAAGAGGGAACAGGGATGCAGAAAGAGGCAAGGAATGTGCAGAAAGAGGGAAAAGGGGTACAGAAAGAGGCATGTGGGGTGCACAAAGAAGCAAGAGAGTTGCAGAAAGATGCAAGAGAAGTACAGAAAGAAGAAACAGAGATGCAGAAAGAGGCAAGAGGGGTGAATAAAGAGGCAAGAGAATTGCTGAAAGAGTTAAGAGGGGTACAGAAAGAGGCAAGAGGGGTGCAGAAAGAAGCAACTGAGGCACAGAAAGAGTCACAAGAGGTGCATAAAGAGGCACAAGTCATGCATAAAGAGGCAAGAGACATGTAGAAAGAGGTAAGGCAAGTTCAGAAAGAAGCAAGAGAAGTGCTAAAAGAAGCAACAGAGTTGCAGAAAGAAGCAAGAAAAGTGATGAAAGAGACAGGAGAGTCGCCAAAAGAAATAAGTGAGGTGCAGAAAAAAGGAAGAGAGGTGCAGAAAGAGGCTTGTGAGGTGCAGAAAGAGGCAAGGGGGTGCAGAAAGAAACAACAGAGGTGGAGAAAGCAGCAAGAGAAGTGCAGAAATAGGGAAGATAGGTGAAGAAAGCGGCAAGAGAGGAGCAGAAAGGGGTAACAGTGGTACAATAAAGAGGCAAGAAAGGTGCAGAAAGAGGCAAGAGAGTTGCAGAAAGAGGAAAGAGGGGTACACAAAGAGGCAAGAGGGGTGCAGAAAGAAGCAAGAAAAGTACAGAAAGAAGCAAGAGAAGTGCTGAAAGAAGCAACAGGGGTGCAGAAAGAGGCTAGAGGGATGCAGAAAGAGACAATAGAAGTGCAGAAAGAAGCTACAGAGGTGCAGAAGGAGGCAAGAAAACTTCAGAAAGAGGCAAGTGAGTTGCAGAAAAAGGAAAAAGAGGTGCAGAAAGAGGGAACAGGGGAGCAGACAGAGGCAAGAGAGTTGCAGAATTGTTAAGAGGGATGCAGTAAGAAGCAAGAGGGGTGCAGAAGTTTTCAAGAGAGGTGGAGAAAGAAGCAAGAGCAGTGCAGAAAGAGCCAACAGAGGTGCAGAAAGAGGCAAGAGCAATGCAGAATGAGGTAAGAGAAGTACAGAATGAAGTAAAAGAGGTGCAGAAAGAGGCAAGAGAACTGCAGAAAGAGGCAGGAGATATGCATAAAGAGGCAAGAGAAGTGCAGAAAGAGGGAAGAAGGGTGCAGAAAGAGGCAAGAGAGGTGCAGAAAGAGGCAAGAGAAGTGCAGAAAAATGCAAGGTAAGTGCTGAAAGAAGCAACAGAGATGCACAAATAACCAAGAGAAGTGATGAAAGAGACAAGAGAGTTGCAGAAAGAAATGTGAGAGGTGCACAAAATAGAGAGAGAGTTGCAGAAAGAGGCAAGTTGGGTGCAGAAAAAGGCAAGAGAGGTGCAGACAGAGGCAAGTGAGGTGCAGAAACAGGCAAGAGGGGTAAAGAAAGAGGCAAGAAAAGTGCAGAAAGAGGCAAGAGAGTAGCATAAACAGGCAAGAGAAGTACAGAAAGAAGCAATAGAGGTGTAGGAGAGTAGGATCTGCTTCACATGGGTACCCTCACTTTTTGCGGATGCTTCACTGTTTTTCGACTTTAGTCTGGCTGGGGCCCTGCTAATCAGGACCCCAGCCTAGCTGCTTCCTCTCTAAAATGGTTTCCATGTGCCTTAGGCACATCTCTGAGTGGAATCTATAGTGCCCTTGTAAGTCCCTAGTATATGGTATACTATGTACCCAGGGCATAGGTACCTCAGAGGCCTACCCGGGGCTGCAGCATGTATTGTGCCACCCCTGGAAGGCCAGCCAAAAGGACACCACAGGTCTGCTACTGCAGCCTGGGTAAGGTGGTGCATGCACCCCTTACTGTGATATATGTTACCTATATCACTACATACATACACACATATAAACCTATAAGTCACTCCTATGGCAGGCCTTGTCAATCCTGAAGGCAGAGTGCATGGTTCCTATGTGAGAGGGTGCCCCTGCATGAGCAGGGCCCCTCTGCAGCGTTCGGAGACCCTTCTCTGATGCTGTTTGTAGTGCAGCCTGACCATATACTCTTAAGCACATAACCTCGCGTTAAATGCTAACTTTGGGATGGCTGCATGGAAAATGTCGTGTTTGGTGTCAAACATCTTGGAATACTACCCCCCCGCCAGTTCTGGCGGCGGGGATAGCATTCCACCCTTCTAGAGGGAGAGACAAGTACACACCGGCCTGCCCGGTAACTTCTTTCCAAGCCCTGGCATCACAAAATGGATGCCGCTGCCACAGACACGAGTCTGGCCTCCTGCTGCTGACCGAAACTCCGGCAGGGGAGGCCTGGACAATAGGTTTCCTGTCTCAGGGAGGTGTAACCACCTCCCCAGACAGGATAGTGTATATTGGGGCTGGGCGGGAGCACTCTCTGGTGCTTTGAAGTCCTGCACTGGAGGCACATTTGGTGTCCCTGTGCATACCCCAGTTCAAACCGGCTCAGGGGCTTCCAGCCCCTGCTCTGGCACAAAACTGGACAAAGGGAAAGGGTGTAACCACCCCTCTGCCCTGACCCTCCCATAGGTGGGTCCCCAGAGTATGTCCAACCCCTATCTTAGTATAAGTATGGGACCCCAGTCCTTAGGACTTTAGATTTACCTGGATGAAACTCTGACACAGAATCCTGGACCTTCGATGCTCTACTTCAAGATTAGAGGACTGAAGAATCTCACTTGGGGTCAAGGAGTGACTCCCCTGCTTGGCAGGCACCAAAGAAGCAATTGTCTAGTCTGCATCGCCGAAGCTCCCGCCGGACGCCGAAGTCTTTGCATCACCAGAGGTAGATTTCCAGACTTCCCCAAGGCTGCCCTGAGTCCCCAGCAAAGCTGAGGCCCGTAGCTTTCGTGGGTAACATGGAACCGTGACCCCTGGACACCAAGTACATTTGCAAGTGCATCCTCTTCCTGGGATTCCACGAAGTTGTGCTTTGGAAGTAGCCCCCACCTCCAGCACTGACTGTACTAAAGATCACTGCCCTCCACTCCACGAGTGTCCCGTGAGCCAGCTCCAAGTGTGTCCACTCAAGGCTCCTTCACGGTCGATAGTCTATTGACTAGTAGGCCCTCCCGAAGGCCAATCTTATCCTGCTTGGGCTTCCCTGGTTGCTCCAGGTGTGCCCTGACTTACCTTTACTGGGTAAGTCCCTCAGACCTTGCTGGTCTGCACCACCATCCTTCTTCTATTTCCATGAGACTTGCCGTTGCCAAGGCTTGCTGGGTCCAATCCAGTCGCCGACACCTCAGCAATCGACAGACATTGTGGGACAGCTTGAATCCAGCTCCTGGTTGTCGTCGATGCCTCCTGGACCTCGTGGCTGAAGAGTCAAGACGACCGTCAACCTACCTGAAGCACCCGACATCGGTGGGCCTCCGCTCATCGCCTTCCTGGTCAGTGGCTAGTGACCCAGACTCTGTCCCCTCTGCTTTCAGGTTCTTCAGATCTCCGATCCACCTTTAGATCCACCCGAACACTTTCGACTTGGTCGCCAGCAGCACTTTGCAGCAGATCGCCATTGAAATCGACGACGAAACCCGACCCCGAAAGACACCTATGCACCCGACTTCCCTGGGTGAGGTAACACGAGTACTCCAGTGCTCCCGTGGGTATAGACTCTAGAACAACCCAGTTCTGAAAGGGTTTGCTCCAAGTCCTCCTTTAAGTGTCCCTTTTCTTTAAAATCCCAACCGTGACTTTCCCCATAGAAGTCAACGGCGATTCGCGGCTGTGTTATCACATGGCACGCGTCCCCCGTGGGTCCCCTGTGTCACTACCTTGGGTGGTTCCTTGTGGTCCAAGCACTTCTACAGGCTCTAGGCCTTGTGTCTAGCTCAGTCGTGGTTCTTATACCACTTTATTGGTATATGGTTTGGTACGCCGCTAGGGCTCAAACGTGTATTTGTGCTATTACTGTTGATAACTGACTTATAACTTATGTACTTCGAACTCTAGCCTCATAAAGAGACTAGAGGGGTGTGTTTAGCAATAAATACATATATTTTGAATATATACCTGGTGTGGTCCTCTTTCATTTGGTCATTCAAGAGATTATAGCCTGGTAAAACAAGCTGCTTTACATTCCTTCAAGACTTAGCCTGAAGGCTGCTCTCCATAGCTACCACTAGGATAGCTTTCAATAAAGGTTGTCTTTAACCTATCTCCAATAAGGGGTTGTTTGGACTGGTGCAAGGTGCCCACTATAATTAGTGGACAGCATATACCAGGCCAACTTCTAACATTGGTGTGCAGCGTGTGGGATTCAAGCTTGCTATTGTTTTACCAGATAATCTCAATTGAATCAATCAACTGAAAACCACTAAGGGTACCTAAGGTACATATAAATCAAGCTTAGTATACAGTAAGTTCTACTGAACTTAGAGTTGTGTGTTAAGGGATAGCACACCCTTTCTACAACTCAAGAGAGTTTAGTAGGCCACACTAGAGTAGGTAGTGCATACACCACACCTCACTAGTAATGTCTTCAAAGCCAGGACCCAGTGAGTCCTTGCCAGAAGCCAGTGGGCTTCTTCCCTCCAAGTATGATAAACTCCCATTCTTGGAATTGAGAGCATTATGCAATACTAGGAAGTTGAGGACAGGCAAAAGTGCCAGCACCCAACACCTGAAGGAGGTGTTACTGGCTGATGATCTCAGCAGACCCCTAGGGTCTGAAGGGGTAGGCAGAGAGGGTGGGGCAGAAGATGAGGAAGGGACCAGGGGTGACATCACCCAGGACCCCCCCTCTGAAACTGGCCAGGAAGGTGACAATGACCTTGACCTGGAAAACCCAATTCCTCCTGTGGATGAGGAGGAGGATCAGAATGACCTCCCCCTTGTCCCCCCAGGAAGGATTGTGAGAGTGCCCAGTCGGTCTAGATCTCCTTCCTAGGAGTCTAACCACTCTGACACCTCAATAGGGACCTCTGTCTCTTCTCATAGGAGAGAGTCCTCTCATGAGAGGAGAAAGAGACTGATTCAGTATGAGCAAGCTCAGCTTGAACTCAGAAAACAGCAATTGGCTATAGACAGGGAGTCCCCAGATCTCTACAAAGAGAGAAAAAAGATGGGACTAGAGTCCCATGGTGGCAGCAATTTCCCCAGAGACAGGGAAAGGTCTTATGACCATAGAAACCTGAGCAAGATTGTCCCTCCCTACCAGAGTGGGGATGACATCCACAAATGGATAACTGCACTGGAGAGGGCCTGTAAAGTACAGAGGGTCCCTCAGGAGCAGTGGGCAGCAATCTTGTGGCTCTCCTTTGCAGACAAAGGTAGAGACAAGCTCCTCACTGTAAGAGAAGAGGATGCTGACAATTACAAAGTCTTGAAGAGTGCTCTGATTGATGGGTTTGGCCTAACAACTGAACAATACAGGTTAAAGTTCAGAGACACCACAAAAGCACAGACTCAAGACTGGGTAGACTATGTGGATTGTTCTGCTAAGGCTCTGGAATGTTGGTTGATGGGCAGTAAGGTGTGTGACTTCACAGGATTGTACAATCTTATCATGAGGGAGCAGATTCTTAATAACTGTCAAAATCAGCTGTTGCATCAGTACCTGGTGGACTCTGATCTGACCTCTCCCCAAGAATTGGGAAAGAAGGCAGACAAATGGGTCAGAACCAGGGTGAGGCAGAAGGTACAGAACCAAGGTGGTGACCCAAAGAAGCAAGATTCTAAGAACTCTGATAAGGGTGGGGAGAAGGGTAAAGACCAAAAGTCTTCACAAGGCCCCCAAAAATCTTCTTCAGGTGGGGATTCACAGTCTAACAAAGGGAAAGGCCAAAAGAAACCATGGTGCAAGGTCTGTAAGCAAAAGACCCACTGGACCAGTGATTGCACCAAGTCCAAAGACTCTACTCCAGCCCCCACCAATGCCCCTTAGGCACCTGTTCCCCCTAGTACAGTTACAGTTGGTGGTGGGAGTACACAAGCCAAGGATTTAGTAGGGTTGACCCTGGGTAAGGAGATGAGCTCTGACCTAGTTAGAGAACTCACTCAGGCTGTCCTAGTCTGTGATGGAGGCATGGATATGACCTCCTCTGTGAGTCCCAGTAATCTGGGCA
This sequence comes from Calotriton arnoldi, assembly GCA_963921515.1. NCBI lineage: Eukaryota > Metazoa > Chordata > Amphibia > Caudata > Salamandridae > Calotriton > Calotriton arnoldi. The sequence goes on from CAWUFW010008621.1 coordinate 646,447, forward strand.
AGTACAGGCAGCAGCCCTTAATCAATGGAAAAGAGGCTTTGGCATTTAGGGACACAGGGGCAAGTGTCACCATGGTGACACAAGACCTTGTGAATCCTGGGCAGATTATACTTGGTGAAATATACCAAGTGACCAATGCTAGCAATGTCAGAACAGACCATACTCTGGCAGTTGTTAACTTCTCCTGGGGAGGGGTAACTGGCTTTAAGAAGGTTGTGGTAAGTGCAGACCTACCAGTTGAATGCTTGCTTGGCAATGATTTAGAAGCTTCAGCTTGGGCAGAAGTGGAGCTCAGGACCCATGCAGAAATGCTGGGCATCCATGCAGATGTGTTTGCTGTGACCAGGTCACAAGCCAAAATGTCTAACACTGAACAGGCCTTGGATTCTGGAATAATGGACCAAGTGCCCTCCAAGAAGAGGAGTCGTAGGGTAAAGGCAGTGCCTTACCCCTTGGCTCAGAAGGAAAATCAGTCTCTTGAGGGGGATGATCTCAGTCCTGAGGAAGGAACTGTCCCAGAGGAGCTTGAACCTGACCAGGTTGAGTTCTTGGGGACAGGGGGCCCTTCCAGGGCAGATCTGAGCCAGGAGCAGCAGAGCTGCCCCTCTCTTGAACCCCTCAGACAGCAAGCTTCTGCTGAGGCTGCTGGGAAAGCTAGTGGTCCCCATACAGTGTATTGGGATGATGGACTCCTGTACTCAGAGTGTAGAGACCCCAAGCCTGGTGCCACCAGGAGGTTGGTTATACCTCTGAAGTTCAGGGGCTTCCTATTGACCCTAGCCCATGACATTCCCTTAGCAGGTCACCTGGGCCAGAACAAGACTTGGGACAGAATTGTCCCTCACTTTCACTGGCCCCACATGTCTGAAGACACCAAGGAGTTTTGTCGCTCCTGTGTAACCTGACAGGCCAGTAGCAAGGCAGGTGGCACTACAAAGGCCCCCCTGATACCAGTACCTGTGGTGGGGGTTCCCTTTGAGAGGGTGGGGATTGACATTGTTGGTCCCATGGATCCCCAAACAGCATCTGGGTACAGGTTTATCCTGGTGGTAGTGGATCATGCCACCAGGTACCCAGAGGCTATTCCCCTTAGAACCACTACAGCACCTGTGGTGGCAAGGGCCCTCCTGGGAATTTTCTCAAGAGTGGGCTTTCCTAAGGAGGTTGGATCAGACAGGGGTGCTAACTTTATGTCTGGATACTTGAAAGCAATGTGGAAGGAGTGTGGAGTGACTTCCAAGTTCACCACACCCTATCACCCACAATGCAATGGTTTAGTTGAGAGATTCAACAAAACCTTGAAGGGCATGATTAAAGGGCTCCCAGAAAAGCTTAGGCGAAGATGGGACATACTCTTGCCCTGCCTTTTATTTGCATACAGGGAGGTGCCTCAAAGGGGTTGGCTACAGCCCTTTTGAACTTTTGTTTGGTCACCCTGTCAGGGGTCCATTGTGCTTGGTGAAGGAAGGATGGGAGTTACCTCTCAAGCCCCCAAAGCAAGACATAGTGGACTATGTACTTGGTCTCCGCTCCAGGATGGCTGAGTACATGAAAAAGGCAACTAAAAACCTTGAGGCTAGCCAGGAACTTCAAAAAGCCTGGCATGACCAAAGGCTGTACTGACTGTTTACCAGCCAGGACAGAAGGTGTGGGTGTTGGAGCCAGTGGCCCCAGCAGCTCTCCAAGACAAATGGAGTGGACCCCATACCATTGTTGAACAGAAGGGTGAGGTTACCTACTTAGTAGACCTAGGAACACCCAGGAGTCCCCACAGGGTTCTCCATGTCAACAGGTTAAAACCATATGTGGACAGGGCAGACATGGGCTTGCTCATGGCTACTGATGAGGGACAGGAGGAAGAGAGTGACCCACTCCCTGACCTGCTCTCACAGAACCCTGATGATGGGTCAGTGGATGGTGTAGCCTTGGCAGGCAGCCTCACTACCCAGCAGCAGACTGATTGTAGACAGGTGCTCAATCAGTTGAGACACATGTTCTCACTGACACCCAGCCAGACCACCTGGTGCACTCATAAAGTGGACACTGGGGACAGTCTGCCTATTAAAAATAAGATTTATAGGCAACCTGACCATGTCAGGGACTGTATCAGGACAGAAGTCCAGAAAATGTTGGATTTGGGAGTTATTGAACCCTCAGATAGCCCTTGGGCTAGTCCAGTGGTCCTTGTGCCAAAACCTCACACCAATGGTGGGAAAAGAGAGATGAGGTATTGTGTGGACTACAGGGGTCTCAATTCAGTCACTAGGACTGATGCCCATCCAATACCTAGGGCAGATGAGCTAATAGACACTTTGGCCTCAGCCAAGTATCTAAGCACATTTGACCTGACAGCTGGCTACTGGCAGATCAGACTAGCTGATGATGCAGAGCCAAAAACAGCATTCTCAACCCCTAGTGGACATTACCAATTTGTGGTGATGCCCTTTGGTCTGAAGAATGCACCTGCCACTTTTCAGAGGTTGGTGAATACAGTCCTTACAGGTCTGGAAGCCTATAGTGCAGCATATCTAGATGATATTGCTGTCTTTAGCTCCACCTGGGAGGATCACCTGGTCCACCTCAGAAATGTTTTACAGGCCCTGCAGAGAGCAGGCCTGACTATCAAGGCCACCAAGTTCCAGATAGGGCAGAGTCAGGTTGTGTACCTGGGCCACCTTGTGGGTGGAGGCCAGGTTCAACCACTGCAGAGCTAAATCCAGACCATCATGGACTTGACTGCTCCCACTACCCAGACTCAGGTGAGAGCCTTTTTAGGCCTGACTGGGTACTATAGGAGATTTGTCAAGGGGTATGGATCAATAGTGACACCCCTGAATGACTTAACTGCCAAGAAAATGCCCAAAAAGGTTCAGTGGACAGCTAGCTGTCAAAAGGCATTTGATGACCTAAAGCAGGCCATGTGCACTGCTCCCATTCTACAGAGTCCTGATTACTCCAAGAAGTTCATTGTCCAAACAGATGCATCTGAATTGGGGGTAGGGGCTGTACTGTCACAATTGAATGATGAAGGTCAGGATCAGCCAGTAGCTTTTATTATCAGAAGGCTGACCCCTAGAGAGAAACGTTGGTCAGCCATTGAGAGGGAGGCCTTTGCTGTGGTCTGGGCTTGGAAGAAGTTGAGGCCAAACTTGTTTGGTACTCACTTCCTTGTTCAAACAGACCATAAGCCCCTATTATGGCTAAAACAAATGAAGGGTGAAAACCCCAAACTGCTTAGGTGGTCCATTTCCCTACAGGGGATGGACTTCACAGTGGAACATAGACCTGGGAGTAACCATGCCAATGCAGATGGACTCTCTAGGTACTTCCACTTAGAACATGAAGACTTAACTGGGCAAGGTTAGTTTAATGTCCCTACGTTGGGGGGGGGGGGTTGTGTAGGAAAGTAGGATCTGCTTCACATGGGTACCCCCACTTTTTGCGGATGCTTCACTGTTTTTCGACTTTAGTCTGGCTGGGGCCCTGCTAATCAGGACCCCAGCCTAGCTGCTTCCTCTCTAAAATGGTTTCCATGTGCCTTAGGCACATCTCTGATTGGAATCTGGAGTGCCCTTGTAAGTCCCTAGTATATGGTATACTATGTACCCAGGGCATAGGTACCTCAGAGGCCTACCCGGGGCTGCAGCATGTATTGTGCCACCCCTGGAAGGCCAGCCAAAAGGACACCACAGGTCTGCTACTGCAGCCTGGGTAAGGTGGTGCATGCACCCCTTACTGTGATATAGGTTACCTATATCACTACATACATACACACATATAAACCTATAAGTCACTCTTATGGCAGGCCTTGTCAATCCTGAAGGCAGAGTGCGTGGTTCCTATGTGAGAGGGTGCCCCTGCATGAGCAGGGCCCCTCTGAAGCATTCAGATACCCTTCTCTGATGCTGTTTGTAGTGCAGCCTGACCATATACTCTTAAGCGCATTATAACCTCGCGTTAAATGCTAACTTTGGGATGGCTGCACGGAAACATGTCGTGTTTGGTGTCAAACATCTTGGAATACTACCCCCCCGCCAGTTCTGGCAGCAGGGTTAGCATTCCACCCTTCTAGAGGGAGAGACATGTACACACCGGCCTGCCCGGTAACTTCTTTCCAAGCCCTGGCATCACAAAATGGATGCCGCTGCCACAGACACGAGTCTGGCCTCCTGCTGCTGACCAAAACTCCGGCAGGGGAGGCCTGGACAATAGGTTTCCTGTCTCAGGGAGGTGTAACCACCTCCCCAGACAGGATAGTGTGTATTGGGGCTGGGCGGGAGCACTCTCTGGTGCTTTGAAGTCCTGCACTGGGGGCACAATTGGTGTCCCTGTGCATACCTCAGTTCAAACCGGCTCAGGGGCTTCCAGCCCCTGCTCTGGCATGAAACTGGACAAAGGGAAAGGGGTGTAACCATCCCTCTGCCCTGACCCTCCCATAGGTGGGTCCCCAGAGTATGTCCAACCTCCTATCTTAGTATAAGTATGGGACCCCAGTCCTTAGGACTTTAGATTTACCTGGACAAAACTCTGACACAGAATCCTGGACCTTTGATGCTCTACTTCACGATTAGAGGACTGAAGAATCTCCCTTGGGGTCAAGGAGTGACTCCCCTGCTTGGCAGGCACCAAAGAAGCAATTGTCCGGTCTGCATCGCTGAAGCTCCCGCTGGACGCCGAAGTCTTTGCATCACCAGAGGTAGATTTTCAGACTTCCCCAAGGCTGCCCTGAGTCTCCAGCATAGCTGAGGCCCGTAGCTGTCGTGGGTAACGTGGAACCATGACCCCTGGACACCGAGCACATTTGCAAGTGCATCCTCTTCCTGGGATCCCACGAAGTTGTGCTTTGGGCTCCGAGTAGCCCCCGCCTCCAACACCAACTGCACCGAAGATCACTGGCCTCCACTCCACAAGTGTCCCATGAGTCAGCTCCAAGTGCATCCACTCGAGGCTCCTTCGCGGTTGCTAGTCTGTTGGCTAGTAGGCCTTCCTGAAGGCCAATCTTATCCTGCTTGGGCTTCCCTGGTTGCTCCAGGTGTTCCCTGACTTACCCTTGCTGAGTGAGTCCCTCAGACCTTGCTGCACCACTGTCCTTCTTCTATTTCCACGAGACTTGCCGTTGCCAAGGCTTGATGGGTCCAATCTGGTCGCCGACACCTCAGCAATCGACAGACGTTGTGGCACAGCTCGAATCCAATTCCTGGTTGTTGTCGACGCCTCCTGGACCTCGTGGCTGAAGAGTCAAGAGAACCATCAACCTACCTGAAGCACCCAACATTGGTGGGCCTCCGCTCATCGCCTTCCTGGTCACTGGCTAGTGACCCAGACTCTGTCCCCTCTACTTTCAGGTTCTTCAGATCTCCGATCCACCTTTGGATCCACCCGAACACTTTCGACTTGGTCACCAGCAGCACTTTGCAGCAGATCGCCATTGAAATCGATGACGAAACCCGACCCCGAAAGACACCTATGCACCCGGCTTCCCTGGGTGAGGTAACACGAGTACTCCGGTGCTCCCGTGGGTATAGACTCTAGAACGACCCAGTTCTGAAAGGGTTTGCTCCAAGTCCTCCTTTAAGTGTCCCTTTTCTTTAAAATCCAACCGCGACTTTCCCCATAGAAGTCAACGGCGATTCGTGGCTGTGTTATCACACAGCACGCGTCCCCCGTGGGTCCCCTGTGTCACTACCTTGGGTGGTTCCTTGTGGTCCAAGCACTTCTACAGGCTCTAGGCCTTGTGTCTAGCTCAGTCGTGGTTCTCATACCACTTTATTGGTATATGGTTTGGTACGCCCCTAGGGCTCAAACGTGTATTTGTGCTATTACTGTTGATAACTGACTTATAACTTATGTACTTCGAACTCTAGCCTCATAAAGAGACAAGAGGGGTGTGTTTAGCAATAAATACATATATTTTGAATATATACCTGGTGTGGTCCTCTTTCATTTGGTCATTCAAGAGATTATAGACTGGTAAAACAAGCTGCTTTACATTCCTTCAAGACTTAGCCTGAAGGCTGCTCTCCATAGCTACCACTAGGATAGCTTTCAATAAAGGTTGTCTTTAACCTATCTCCAATAAGGGGTTGTTTGGACTGGTGCAAGGTGCCCACTATAATTAGTGGACAGCATATACCAGGCCAACTTCTCACAAGAGGTACAGACATAAGAAGGAGAAGTAGAGAAAGAACAAACATAGGTGCAGAAAGAGGCAAGAGGGGTGCATAAAGAGGCAAGAGAGGTGTAGAAAGAGGCAAGACAGGTGCAGAAAGAGGTAAGCGAAGTGCAGAAAGAAGCAACAGAGAAGCAGAAGGAGGAAAGAGAACTGCAGAAACAGGCACGAGGGGTACAGAATGAGGCAAGAGTACTGTAGAAAGAGGCAAGAGAGATGCATAAACATGCAAATGAGGTGCAGAAAGTGGGAAGAGGGGTGCAGAAAGAGGCAAGAGAAGTGTAGAAAGAGGGAAGAGGGGTGCAGACAGAAAGAGGCAAGAGGGGTGCAGAAAGAAGCAACAGAGGTGCAGAAAGAAGGAACAGAAGAGAAAAAAGAAGCAACAGTGGTGCAAGAAGAGGCAAGAGGGGTTCAGAAAGAGGCAAGAGAAGTGCTGAAAAATGCAGAAAGAGGCGAGAGAAGTGCAGAAAGAAGCAACAGAGGTGCTGAAAGAGCCAAAATGCAGAAAGAAGCAAGAGAGGTGCACAAAGAGACAAGAGAGGTGAACAAAGAGACAAGAAAGGTGCACAAAGAGATAAGAGAGGTGCAGATAGAGGGAAGACTAATGCAGAAAGAGGCAAAAGGGGTGCATAAAGAAGCAAGGGAGGTGCAGAAAGAAGCAAGAGAAGTGCAGAAATTAGCAACAGAGCTGCAGAAAGAGGCAGGAGAAGTGCAGAAAGAGGCAAGAGAGATGAATAAAAATGGAAGAGAGGTGCAGAAAGAGGGAAGAGGTGTAAAGAAAGAGACAAGAGGGGTGCAGAAAGAAGCAAGGGAAGTGATGAAAGAGACAAGAGAGTTGCCAAAAGAAGCAAGTGAGGTGCAGAAAAAAGCAAGAGAAGTGCAGAAAGAGGCATGCAAGGTGCAGAAAGAGGCAAGAGAGGTGCAGAAAGAAGCAACAAAGGTGCAGAAAGCAGCAAGAGGAGTGCAGAAAGAGGGAAGATATGTAAAGAAAGAGGCAAGAGAAGTGCAGAAAGTGGTAACAGGGGTGCAGAAATAGGCAAGAGAGGTGCACAAAGAGGCAAGAGGGGTGCAGAAAGAAGCAACAGAAGGTACAGAAACAGGCAACAGTGGTGCAGAAACAGGCAAGAAAAGTGCAGAAAGAGGACAGAGAAGTACTGGAAGACGCAATAGAGCTGCAGAAAGAACCAAGAGAAGTGATGAAAGAGGCAGGAGAGTTGCAGAAAGAAACAAGAGAGGTGCAGAAAAGAGGTAGAGAAGTGCTGAAAGAGGCATGTTAGATGCAGAAAGAGGCAAGAGAGGTGCAGAAAAAGGCAAGTGAGGTGCAGAAACAGGCAAGAGGGGTGCAGAAAGATACAAGAGAAGTGCATAAAGAGGCAATAGAAGTGCAGAAAGAGGAAAGACAAGTTCAGAAAGAAGCAAGAGAAGTACTGAAAGAAGCAATAGGGATGCAGAAAGAAGCAAGAGAAGTGCATAAAGAGGCAAGAGAGGTACAGAAAGGGGCAAGACACGTGCAAAAAGAAGCAAGAGAAATGCTGAAAGAAGCAATAGAGGTGCAGAAAGAACCAAGAGAAGTGATGAAATAGGCAAGAGAGTTGCAGAAAGAAACAAGAGAGGTGAAGAAAAAAGCACGAAAATTGAAGAAAGGCAAGTTAGGTGCAGAAAGATGCAAGTGAGGTGCAGAAAGAGGCAGGTGAGGTACAGAAACAGGCAAGAGGGGTGCAGAAAGATACAAGAGAAGTGCATAAAGAGGCAATAGAAGTGAAGAAAGAGGAAAGACAAGTTCAGAAAGAAGCAAGAGAAGTACTGAAAGAAGCAATAGGGATGCAGAAAGAAGCAAGGGATGTGAAGAAAGAGACAAGAGAGTTGCCAAATGAAATAAGTGAGGTGCAGAAAAAAGCAAGAGAGGTGCAGAAAGAGGCAAGTGAGGTACAGAAAGAGGCAAGAGGGGTACAGAAAGAGGCAAGAGAAGTGTAGAAAGAAGCAACAAAGGTGCAGAAGGAGGCAAGAGAACTACAGAGAGAGGCAAGAGAGTTGTAGAAGGAGGCAAGAGATGTGTAGAAAGAGTGAACAGGGATGCAGAAAGAGGCAAGAAAGGTGCAGAAAGTAGCAAGAGAGAAGCAGAAAGAAGCAAGAGAAGTGCAGAAAGAAGCAAAAGAGATGCAGACAGAAGCAAGAGGGGTGAAGAAAGAGGCAAGACAATTTCTGAAGGAGGGATGAGTGGTGCAGAAAGAGGCAAGAGGGTTGCAGAGAGAAACAAGTGAGGTGCAGAAAGAGGCAAGAGAGGTACAGAAAGAGGCAAGAGAGGTTCAAAACATGCAAGAGAAGTGTAAAAAGGGGAAAGAGGAGTCCTGAAGGGAGAAACAGAGATGTAGAAAGAAGCAAGAGAAGTGATGAAAGAGACAAGAGAGTTGCAGAAAGAAAAAATAGAGGTGCAAAAAAATGTAAGAGAAGTGCTGAAAGAAGAAACAGAGGTGCAGAAAGAGGCATGTGAGGTGCAGAAAGAAGAAAGAGGTATAGAAACTGGAGAAGTGCAGAAAGAAGCAAGATAGGTAAAGAAAATAGCAAGACAGGTGCAGAAAGGGGGAACAGGGTTGCAGAAATAGGCAAGAGCAGTGCACAAAGAGGCAAGATGGGTGCAAAAACAGGCAAGAGTAGTGCAGAAAGAGGCAATAAAAGTGCTGAAAGAATCAACAGAGTTGCAGAAAGAACCAAGAAAAGTGATGAAAGAGACAAGAGAGTTGAAGAAAGAAACAAGAGAAGTGCAGAAAAAAAGGAAGAGTAGTGCAGAAAGAGGCAATTTAGTTCATGAAAGATGCAAGAGAGGTGCAGAAAGAGGCAAGTGAGGTGCAGAAACAAGCAAGAGGGATACAGAAAAAAGCAAGAGAAGTGCAGAAAGAAGCAGCAGAGAAGCAGAAGGAGGCAATAGAACTGCAGAAACAGGCACAAGGGATACAGAAACAGGCAAGAGGTGTTCAGAAAGAGGCAAGGGAAGTGCAGATAGAGGAAAGAGAAGTACTGAAAGAAGCAATAGAGGTGCAGAAAGAACCAAGAGAAGTGATAAAAGAGGCAGGAGAGTTGCAGAAAGAAACAAGAGAGGTGCAGAAAAAAGGAAGAGAAGTGCTGAAAGAGGCATGTTAGGTGCAGAAGGAGGCAAGAGAGGTGCAGAAAGAGGCAAGTGAGGTGCAGAAACAGGCAAAAGTTGTATGGAAAGAGGCAAGAGAAGTGCAGAAAAACCCAACATAGGTGCAGAAAGAGGCAAGAGGGGTGTAGAAAGAGGCAAGAAAAGAGCTGAAAGAAGCAACAGAGGTGCAGAAAGAGGCAAGAGAAGTGCATAAAGAGCCAAGAGAGGTATATAAAGAGGCAATAAAAGTGCAAAAAGAAGAAAGAGAAATGCTGAAAGAAGCAATAGAGGTTCAGAAAGAACCAAGAGAAGTGATGAAAGAGGCAAGAGAGTAGCAGAAAGAAAGAAGAGAGGTGCATCAAAAAGCAAAAAAATTGAAGAAAGAGGCAAGTTAGGTGCAGAAAGAGGCAAGAGAGGTGCAGAAAGAGGCTGGTTAGAGACAGAAACAGGCAAAAGGGGTGCAGAACGATATAAGAGAAGTGCATAAAGAGGCAAGAGAAGTACAGAAAGAGGCAAGACAAGTTCAGAAAGAAGCAAGAGAAGTACTGAAAGAAGAAATATAGATTCAGAAAGAAGCAAGGGAAGTGAAGAAAGAGACAAGAGAGTTGCTCAATGAAATAAGTGAGGGGCAGAAAAAAGCAAGAGAGGTGCAGAAAGAGGCAAGTGAGGTGCAGAAAGAAGCAAGAGAGGTGCAGAAAGAGGCAAGTGAGGTGCAGAAACAGGCAAGAGGGGTGCAGAAAGAGACAAGAGGGTTGCAGAAAGAAACAAGTGAGGTGCAGAAAGAGGCAAGAGAGTTACAGAAAGAGGCAAGAGATGTTCAGAAGCATGCAAGAGAAGTGCAGAAAGAGGAAAGAGGAGTCCTGAAGGAAGAAATAGAGGTGTAGAAAGAAGCAAGAGAAGTGATGAAAGACACAAGAGAGTTACAGAAAGACACAATAGAGGTGTTAAAAAATGTAAGAGAAGTGCTGAAAGAAGAAACAGAGGTGCAGAAAGAGGCATGTGAGGTGTAGAAAGAGGCAAGAGGTGCAGAAAGTAGCAACAGAGGTATAGAAATCAGCAAGAGAAGTGCATAAAGAGGCAAGATAGGTAAAGTAACAGGCAAGACGGGTTCAGAAAGGGGGTACTGGGTTGTAGAAAGAGGCAAGAGAGGTGCAGAAAGAGGGAAGAGGGTGCAGAAATAGGCAAGAGCGGTGCACAAAGAGGCAAGGGGTGTAAAAACAGGTAAGAGAAGTGCAGACAGAGGCAAGAAAAGTGCTGAAAGTAGCAACAGAGGTACAGAAAGAACCAAGAAAAGTGTTGAAAGAGACAAGAGAGTTGCAGAAAGAAACAAGAGAGGTGCAGAAAAAAGTAAGAGAAGCACAGAAAGAGGCAATTTAGTTGCTGAAAGAGATAAGGGACGTGCAGAAAGCGGCAAGTGAGGTGAAGAAACAGGCAAGAGGGGTACAGAAAGAGGCAAGAGAAGTGCAGAAAGAAGCAAACGAGGTGCAGAAAGCAGCAAGAGAAGTGCAGAAAGAGGCAAGATAGATAAAGAAAAAGGCAAGGCAGGTGCAGAAAGGGGGACCAGGGTTGCAGAAAGAGGCAAGAGAGGTGCAGAAAGAGGGAAGAGGGGTGCAGAAATAGCAAAGAGCGGGGTACAAAGAGGCAAGAGGGGTGCAAAAACAAGCAAGAGAAGTGCAGAAAGAGGCAAGAAAAGTGCTGAAAGAAGCAACTGAGGTGCAAAAAGAACCAAGAAAAGTGATGTAAGAGACAAGAGAGTTGCAGAAAGAAACAAGAGAAGTGCATAAAAAAGTAAGAGAAGCGCAGAAAGAGGCAATTTAGTTGCAGAAAGAGGCAAGAGAGGTTCAGAAAGAGGCAAGTGAGGTGCAGAAACAGGCAAGAGGGATACAGAAAGAGGCAATAGAAGTGCAGAAAGAAGCAACAGAGGTGCAGAAGGAGGCAAGAGAACTGCAGAAAGAGTCAAGGGAGTTGCAGAAACAGACAATAGAGGTACAGAAAGAGGCAAAAGAGATGCAGAAAAAGGCAAGAGAGTTGCAGAAAGAGGGAAGCGGGGTGCATAAAGAGGCAAGAGGCGGATAGAAAAAAGCAACAGAGGTGTAGAAAGAAGCAAGAGAAGTGCAGAAAGACCCAACATATGTGCAGAATAGAGCAAGAGGGGTGCAGAAAGAGACACTAGAATTGCTGAAAGAAGCAGCAGAGGTGCAGAAAGAGGCAAGAGAAGTGCAAAAAGAGGCAAGAGAGGTATAGAAAGAGGCAAGACAAGTGCAGAAAGTAGCAAGAGAAGTGCTGAAAGAAGCAATAGAGGTCAGAAAGATTCAAGAGAAGTGATGAAAGAGGCAAGAGAGTTGCAGGAAGAAACAAGAGAGGTGCAGAAAAAAGCAAGAAAAGTGCAGAAAGAGGCAGGTTAGGTGCAGAAAGTGGCAAGAGAGGTACATAAAGAGGCAGGTGAGGTGTAGAAACAAGCAAGAGGGGTACAGAAAGAGGCAAGAGAAGTGCAGAAAGAAGCAACAGAGGTGCAGAAGGAGGCAAGAGAACTGCAGAAAGAGGCAAGTGAGTTGCAGAAAAAGACAAGAGAGGTGCAGAAAAAAGTAAGAGAAGATCAGAAAGAGGAAATTTAGTTGCAGAAAGAGGCAAGAGAGATACAGAAAGAGGCAAGTGAGGTGCAGAAACAGGCAAGAGGGGTACAGAAAGAAGCAAGAGAAGTGCAGAAAGAGTCAACATAGTTGAGAAACAGACAAGAGAAGTGCAGAAAGGGGACAAAGAAGTACTGAAAGAAGCAACAGAGGTGCACAAAGAACCAAGAGGAGTGATGAAAGAGAGAAGAGAGTTGCAGAAAGATACAAGAGAAGTACAGAAAAAAGCAAGAGGAGTGCAGAGAGAGGCACGTTAGGTGCAGAAAGAGTTGCAGAAAGAAGCAAGTGAGATAGAGAAACAGGAAAGAGGGCTACAGAAAGAGGCATGAGAAGTGCAGAAAGAAACAACAAAGGTGCAGAAGGAAGCAACAGAACTGCTGAAAGAGGCAAGAGAGTTAAGAAAGAGGCAAGTGAGGAGCAGAAACAGGCAAGCGGAGTACAGAAAGAGGCAAGAGAAGTGCAGAAAAAGGCAAGTTAGGTGCAGAAAGAGGCAAGAGAGGTGCAGAAAGAAGCAAGTGAGGTAAAGAAACAGACAAGAGGGCTACAGAAAGAGGCAGAAGAAGTGCAGAAAGAAGCAACAGAGGTGCAGAAGGAGGCAAGATAACTCTAGAAAGAGGCAAGAGAGTTGCAGAAACAGGCAAGAGAGGTACAGAAATATAGAACAGAAGTGCAGAAAAAGGCAAAGGAGGTGCATAAAGAAGGAGGAGGGGTGCAGAAAGAGTCAAGAAATGTGCAGAAAAAGGGAGGAGGGGTGCAGAAAGAGGCAAGAAATGTGCAGAAAGAAGCAAGAGTGGTGCAGAAAGAAGCAAGAGAAGTGCAGAAAGAAGGAACAGAGGTTGCTAAAGAAGCAAGAGGGGTGGAGAAAGAGGCAAGTAAATTGCTGAAAGAGGGAAGAGGGGTGTAGAAAGAGGCAAAGGGGTGCAAAAAGAATCAAGTGAGGTGCAGAAAGAGGCAAGAGAGGTACAGAAAGAGGCAAGAGAGATGCAGAAACATGCAAGAGAAGTGCAGAAAGAGGCAAGAGAAGTCCTGAAGGAAGCAACAGAGATGTAGAAAGAAGCAAGAGAAGTGATGAAGGAGACAAGAGAGTGGCAGAAAGAAACAGTAGAGGTGCCAACAAATGCAAGAGATGTGCTGAAAGAAGAAACAGAGCTGCAGAAAAAGGCACGTGAGGTGCAGAAAGACCCCAGAGAGGTGCAGAAAGAAGCAACAGAGATGTAGAAAGCAGCATGAGAAGTGCAGAAAGAGGCAAGATAGGTGAAGAAACAGGCAAGAGAGGTGCAGAAATTGGGAACAGGGTTGCAGAAAGAGGTAAGAGAGGTGCAGAAAGAGGAAAAAGGGGTGTAGAAATAGGCAAGAGCGGTGCACAAAGAGGCAAGAGGGGTGCAGAAACAGGCAAGAAAAGTGCAGAAAGAGGCAAGAAAAGTGCTGAAAGAAGCAGCAGAGGTGCAGAAAGAAACAAGAGAAGTGATGAAAGAGACAAAAGAGTTGCAGAAAGAAACAAGAGAGGTGCAGAAAAAAGAAGAGAAGAGCAGAAAGTTAGTTGCAGAAAGAGGCAAGTGTGATGTAGAAACAGGCCAGAGGGGTACAGAAAGAGGCAAGAGCAGTGCAGAAAAAAGCAAAAGAGGTGCAGAAGGAGGCACAAGAACTGCAGAAAGAGTCAAGAGACTTGAAGAAACAGGCAAGAGAGATGCAGAAGGAGGGAACAGGGGTGCAGAAAGAGGCAAGAGAGGTATAGAAAGAGGGAAGAAGGCTGCAGAAAGAGGCAAGAGGCTTGCAGATAGAAGAAACTGAGGTGCAGAAAGAAGCAAGAGCATTGCAGATAGACCCAACATAGGTGCAGAAAAGGGCAAGAGGGGTGTAGAAAAGGGCAATAGAAGTGCTGAAAGAAGCAACAGAGGTGCAGAAAGAGGAAAGAAAAGTGCATAAAGAGGCAAGAGAGGTATAGAAAGAGGCAAGACAATTGCATAAAGAAGCAAGAGAAGTGCTTAAAGAAGCAATAGAGGTGCAGAAAGAACCAAGAGAAGTGATGAAAGAGGCAAGAGAGTTGCAGAAAGAAACAAAAGAGGTGCAGAAAAAAGCAAGAGAAATGTAGAAAGAGGAAAGTTAGTTGCAGAAACAGGCAAGAGAGGTACAGAAATGGGGAACAGGGTTGCAGAAAGAGGTAAGAGAGGTGCAGAAATAGGGGTGCAGAAACAGGCAAGAGAAGTGCAGAAATAGGCAAGAAAAGCGCTGAAAGAGACAAAAGAGTTGCAGAAAGAAACAAGAGAGGTGCAGAAAAAAGTAAGAGAACAGAAAGAGGCAAGTTAGTTGCAGAAAGAGGCAAATGTGATGTAGAAACAGGTCAGGGGGGTACAGAAAGAGGCAAGGGAAGTGCAGAAAAAAGCAAAGGAGGTGCAGAAGGAGGCACAAGAACTGCAGAATGAGTCAAGAGAGTTGCAGAAACAGGCAAGAGAGGTGCAGAAAGGGAACAGGGGTACAGAAAGAGGCAAGAGAGGTGGAGAAAGAGGGAAGAGGGTGCAGAAAGCGGCAAGAGGCTTGCAGACAGAAGCAACTGAGGTGCTGAAAGAAGCAAGAGAATTGCAGATAGACCCAACGTAGGTGCAGAAAAGGGCAAGAGGGGTGGAGAAAAGGGCAATAGAAGTGCTGAAAGAAGCAACAGAGGTGCAGAAAGAGGAAAGAAAAGTGCATAAAGAGGCAAGAGAGGTATAGAAAGAGGAAAGACAATTGCAGAAAGAAGCAACAGAGGTGCAGAAGGAGGCAAGATAACTCTAGAAAGAGGCAAGAGAGTTGCAGAAACAGGCAAGAGAGGTACAGAAATATGGAACAGAAGTGCAGAAAAAGGCAAAGGAGGTGCATAAAGAGGGAGGAGGGGTGCAGAAAGAGTCAAGAAATGTGCAGAAAAAGGGAGGAGGGGTGCAGAAAGAGGCAAGAAATGTGCAGAAAGAAGCAAGAGAGGTGCAGAAAGAAGCAAGAGAAATGCAGAAAGAAGCAACAGAGGTTGATAAAGAAGCAAGAGGGGTGGAGAAAGAGGCAAGTAAATTGCTGAAAGAGGGAAGAGGGGTGTAGAAAGAGGCAAGGGGGTGCAGAAAGAATCAAGTGAGGTGCAGAAAGAGGCAAGAGAGGTACAGAAAGAGGCAAGAGAGATGCAGAAACATGCAAGAGAAGTGCAGAAAGAGGCAAGAGAAGTCCTGAAGGAAGCAACAGAGATGTAGAAAGAAGCAAGAGAAGTGATGAAGGAGACAAGAGAGTGGCAGAAAGAAACAGTAGAGGTGCCAACAAATGCGAGATGTGCTGAAAGAAGAAACAGAGCTGCAGAAAAAGGCACGTGAGATGCAGAAAGACCCCAAAGAGGTGCAGAAAGAAGCAACAGAGATGTAGAAAGCAGCATGAGAAGTGCAGAGAGAGGCAAGATAGGTGAAGAAACAGGCAAGAGAGGTGCAGAAATTGGGAACAGGGTTGCAGAAAGAGGTAAGAGAGGTGCAGAAAGAGGAAAGAGGGGTGTAGAAATAGGCAAGAGCGGTGCACAAAGAGGCAAGAGGGGTGCAGAAACAGGCAAGAAAAGTGCAGAAAGAGGCAAGAAAAGTGCTGAAAGAAGCAGCAGAGGTGCAGAAAGAAACAAGAGAAGTGATGAAAGAGACAAAAGAGTTGCAGAAAGAAACAAGAGAGGTGCAGAAAAAAGAAGAGAATAGCAGAAAGAGGCTAGTTAGTTGCAGAAAGAGGCAAGTGTGATGTAGAAACAGGTCAGAGGGGTACAGAAAGAGGCAAGAGCAGTGCAGAAAAAAGCAAAAGAGGTGCAGAAGGAGGCACAAGAACTGCAGAAAGAGTCAAGAGACTTGAAGAAACAGGCAAGAGAGGTGCAGAAAGAGGGAACAGGGGTGCAGAAAGAGGCAAGAGAGGTATAGAAAGAGGGAAGAGGGGTGCAGAAAGAGGCAAGAGGCTTGCAGATAGAAGCAACTGAGGTGCAGAAAGAAGCAAGAGCATTGCAGATAGACCCAACATAGGGGCAGAAAAGGGCAAGAGGGGTGTAGAAAAGGGCAATAAAAGTTCTGAAAGAAGCAACAGAGGTGCAGAAAGAGGAAAGAAAAGTGCATAAAGAGGCAAGAGAGGTATAGAAAGAGGCAAGACAATTGCAGAAAGACGCAAGAGAAGTGCTTAAAGAAGCAATAGAGGTGCAGAAAGAACCAAGAGAAGTGATGAAAGAGGCAAGAGAGTTGCAGAAAGAAACAAAAGAGGTGCAGAAAAAAGCAAGAGAAATGTAGAAAGAGGAAAGTTAGTTGCAGAAACAGGCAAGAGAGGTACAGAAATGGGGAACAGGGTTGCAGAAAGAGGTAAGAGAGGTGCAGAAATAGGGGTGCAGAAACAGTCAAGAGAAGTACAGAAATAGGCAAGAAAAGTGCTGAAAGAGACAAAAGAGTTGCAGAAAGAAACAAGAGAGGTGCAGAAAAAAGTAAGAGAACAGAAAGAGGCAAGTTAGTTGCAGAAAGAGGCAAGTGTGA
The DNA here is from genome assembly GCA_963921515.1 of Calotriton arnoldi. Classification (NCBI taxonomy): domain Eukaryota; kingdom Metazoa; phylum Chordata; class Amphibia; order Caudata; family Salamandridae; genus Calotriton; species Calotriton arnoldi. The sequence goes on from CAWUFW010008621.1 coordinate 662,863, forward strand.
TGTAGAAACAGGTCAGAGGGGTACAGAAAGAGGCAAGAGAACTGCAGAAGAAAGCAAAGGAGGTGTAGAAGGAGGCACAAGAACTGAGGCGCAGAATGAGTCAAGAGAGTTGCAGAAACAGGCAAGAGTGGTGCAGAAAGGGAACAGGGGTACAGAAAGAGGCAAGAGAGGTGGGGAAAGAGGGAAGAGGGTGCAGAAAGCGGCAAGAGGCTTGCAGACAGAAGCAACTGAGGTGCTGAAAGAAGCAAGAGAATTGCAGATAGACCCAATGTTGGTGCAGAAAAGGGCAAGAGGGGTGGAGAAAAGGGCAATAGAAGTGCTGAAAGAAGCAACAGAGGTGCAGAAAGAGGAAAGAAAAGTGCATAAAGAGGCAAGAGAGGTATAGAAAGAGGAAAGACAATTGCAGAAAGAAGCAAGAGAAGTGCTGAAAGAAGCAATAGAGGTGCAGAAAGAACCAAGAGAAGTGCAGAAAGAGGAAAGTTAGGTGCAGAAACAGGCAAGAGAGGTGCAGAGACAGGCAAGTGAGGTGCAGAAACAGGCAAGAGGGGTACAGAAAGAGGTAAGAGAAGTGCAGAAAGAAGCAACAGAGGTGCAGAAGGAGGCAAGAGAACTACATAATGAGGAAAAAAAGTTGCAGAAACAGACAAGAGAGGTTCAGAAAGAGGGAACAGGGGTGCAGAAAGAGGCAAGAGAGGTGCTGAAACAGGGAAGCGGGTGCAGAAAGAGGCAAGAGGGGTGCATGAAGAAGCAACAGAGGTGCAGAAAAAAGCAAGAGACGTACAAAAAGACCCAACATAGGTACAGAAAGAGGCAAGAGGGGTGCAGAAAGAAGCATGAGAAGTACTGAAAGAAGCAATACAGATGAAGAAATATGCAAAAGAAGTGAAGAAAGAGACAAGAGAGTTGGTGAATGAAACAAATGAGGTGCAGAAAAAGGCAAGAGAAGTGCAGAAAGATGCTTGTGAGGTGCAGAATGAGCCAAGAGAGGTGCAGAAAGAAGCAACAGAGGTGCAGAAAGCAACAAGAGAAGTGCAGAAATAGGGAAGATAGGTGAAGAAAGAGGCAAGAGTGGTGCAGAAAGGTGTAAAAGGGGCGCAGAAAGAGGCAAGAGATGTGCAGGAAGAGGGGTGCAGAAAGAGGAGAGAGCTGTGCACAGAGCTGAAAGAGGGGTACAGAAAGAGGCAACAGAAGGTAAAGAGAGGTGCAGAAACAGGCAAGAGAAGTGCAGAAAGGGGAAAAATAAGTACTGAAAGAAGCAACAGAGGTCCACAAAGAACCAAGAGGAGTAATGAAAGAGACAATAAAGTTGCAGAAAGATACAAGAGAGGTACAGACAAAAGCAAGAGGTGTGCAGAAAGAGGCAAGTTAGGTGCAGAAAGAGGCAAGAGAGGTGCAGAAAGAGGCAAGTGAGGTGGAGAAACAGGCAAGAGGGGTACAGAAAGATGTACGAGAAGTGCAGAAAGAAGCAACAGAGGTGCAGAAGGAGGCAAAATAACTGCGGAAAGAGGCAAGAGAGTTGCAGAAACAGGCAAGAGAGGTGCAGAAATATGGAACAGACGTGAAGAAAAAGGCAAAAGAGGTGCAGAATGAGGGAAAAGGGGTACAGAAAGAGGGAAGAAAAGTGGGGAAAAAAGCTAGAGAGGTGCAGAAAGAAGCAAGAGAAGTGCAGAAAGAGGCAAAAGAGGTGCAGAAAGAAGCAAGAGGGGTGCAGAAAGAGTCAAGAGAATTGCTGAAAGAGGGAAGAGGGGTGCAGAAAGAGGCAAGAGGGATGCAGAAAGAAGCAAGTGAGGTGCAGAAAGAGGCAAGAGAGGTACAGAAAGAGGCAAGAGAGGTATAGAAACATGCAAGAGAAGTGCAGAAAGAGGCAAGAGAAATCCTAAAGGAAGCAACAGAGATGTAGAAAGAAGCAAGAGAAGTGATGAAAGAGACAAGAGAGTGGCAGAAAGAAAGAGGTGTCAAAAAATGCAAGAGATGTGCTGAAAGAAGATACAGAGGTGCAGAAAGCAGCAAGAGAAGTGCAGAAAGAGGCAAGATAGGTGAAGAAACAGGCAAGAGAGGGTGCAGAAAGGGAGAACAGGTGTGCAGAAAGATGCAGGAGAGGTGCAGAAAGAGGAAAGAGGGGTGTAGAAATAGGCAAGAGCGGTGCACAAAGAGGCAAGAGGGGTGCAGAAACGGGCAAGAGTAGTGTAGAAAGAGTCAAGAAAAGTGCTGAAAGAAGCAACAGAGGTGCAGAAAGAACCAAGAGAAGCGATGAAAGAGGCAAGAGAGTTGCAGAAAGAAACAAGAGAGGTGCAGAAAAATGTAAGAAAAGAGCAGAAAGAGGCAAATTAGTTGCAGAAAGAGGTAAGTGAGGTGCAGAAAGAGGCAAGTGAGGGCAAGTGAGGTGTAGAAACTGGCAAGAGGGGTACTGAAAGTGTGAGGGGCTGGCCTGGTATATGCTGTCCACTAGTTATAGTGGGCACCTTGTACCAGTCCAGGCAACCCTTATTGGAGTTAGGTTTAAAGACAACCTTTATTGAAAGCTATCCTAGTGGTAGCTATGGAGAGCAGCCTTCAGGCTAAGTCTTGAAGGAATGTAAAGCAGCTTGTTTTACCAGTCTATAATCTCTTGAGTGACCAAATGAAAGAGCACCACACCAGGTATATATTCAAAATATATGTATTTATTGCTAAACACACCCCTCTAGTCTCTTTATGAGGCTAGAGTTCGAAGTACACAAGTTATAAGTTAATTAAACACAGTAAAAGCACAAATACACGTTTGGGCCCTAGGGGCGTACCAAACCATATACCAATAAAGTGGTATAAGAACCACGACTGAGCTAGGCACTAGGCCTAGAGCCTGTAGAAGTGCTTGGACCCCAAGGAACCACCCAAGGTAGTGACACAGGGGACCCACGGGGGACACATGCAGTGTGTGAACACAGCCGCGAATCGCCGTTACCTTCTATGGGAAAAGTCGCGGTTAGGAAATTAAAGAAAAGGGACACTTAAAGGAGGACTTGGAGCAAACCCTTTGAGAACTAGGTCGTTCTAGAGTCTCTACCCACGGGAGCACCGGAGTACTCGTGTTACCTCACCCAGGGAAGCCGGGTGCATAGGTGCCTTTTGAGGTCAGGTTTCGTCGTCGATTTGAATGGCGATCTGCTGCAAAGTGCTGCTGGCAACCAAGTGGAAAGTGTCCGGGTGGATCCAAGAGTGGATCGGAGATCTGAAGAACCTGAAAGCAGAGGGGACAGAGTCTGGGTCACTAGCCAGTGACCAGGAAGGCGATGAGCAGATGCCCACCGATGTTGGGTGCTTCAGGTGCGTTGACGGTCATCTTAACTCTTCAGCCACGAGGTCCAGGAGGCGTTGTCAGTAACCAGGAGCAGGATTCGGGCTGGTACACAATATTTGTCGAGTGCTGATGCATCGGCGACCGGATTGGACCCAACAAGCCTTGGCAACGGCAAGTCTTGGTGAAGATGGAAGATGACGATGGTGCAGACCAGCAAGGTCTGGGGAACTCACCCAGCATGGGTAAGTGAGGGCACCCCTGGAGCAACCAGGGAGCCCAAGAAGAAAAGGATTGGCCTTCGTGGAGGGCTACTAGCTAACGGACTAGCAACCACGAAGGAGCCTCGAGATGGTACACGTGGAGCTGGCTCACAGGACACTCGTGGAGTGGAGGCCAGTGATCTTTGGTACAGTCGGTGCTGGAGGCGGGAGCTACTCGGACCCCAAAGCACAACTTCATGGAGTCCCAAGAAGAGGATGCACTTGCAAATGTGCTCGGTATCCAGGGGTCACGGTCTCACGTTACCCACAATAGCTACGGGCCTCAGCTTTGCTGGGGAATCAGGGCAGCTTCGGCGAAGTCTGAGAATCCACCTCTGGTGATGCAGGGACTTCAGCGTCCGACGGGAGCTTCAGTGATGCAGACCGGACAGATGCTTCTTTGGTGCCTGCCAAGCAGGGGAGTCACTCCTTGACCCCAAGGGAGATTCTTCAGTCCTCTAATCTTGAAGTAGAGCATCGAAGGTCCAGGATTTTGTATCAGAGTTTTGTCCAGGGGTAATCTAAAGTCTTAGTGACTGGGGTCCTATACTTATACCAAGTTTAGGGGTTGGACTAACTCTGTGGTCCCACCTATGGGTGGGTCAGGGCAGAGGGGTGGCTACACCCCTTTCCCTTTGTCCAGTTCACGCCAAAGCAGGGGCTGGAAGCCGCTGATCCGGTTTGAACTGGGGTATGCACGAGGACACCAAATGTGCCCCCAGTGCAGGACTTCAAAGCACCAGAGAGTGCTCCCGCCCAGCCCCAATACACATTATCCTGTCTGGGAAGGTGGTTACACCTCCCTGTGACAGGAAACCTATTGTCCAGGCCTCCCCTGCCGGAGTTTTGGTCAGCAGCAGGAGGCCAGATTTGTGTCTGTGGCAGCAGCATCCATTTTGTGATGCTGGGGCTTTAGAAAGAAGTCACCGGCCAAGCCAGGGTTAACATGTCTCTCCCTCTAGAAGGGTGGAATGCTACCCCCGCTGCCAGAATTGGCGGGGGGGTAGTATTCCAAGATGTTTGACACCAAACATGACATGTTTACGTGCAGCCATCCCAAAGTTAGCATTTAACGCGAGGTTATAATGCACTTCAGAGTATATGGTCAGGCTGCACTACAAACAGCATCAGAGAAGGGTCTCCGAACGCTGCAGAGGGGCCCTGCTCATGCAGGGGCACCCTCTCACTTAGGAACCATGCACTCTGCCTTCAGGATTGACAAGGCCTGCCATAGGAGTGACTTATAGGTTTATATGTGTGTATGTAGGTAGTGATATAGGTACCCTATATCACAGTAAGGGGTGCATGCAACACCTTACCCATATACTAGGGACTTATAAGGGCACTCCAGATTCCAATTAGAGATGTGCCTAAGGCACATGGAAATCATTTTAGAGAGGAAGCAGCTAGGCTGGGGTTCTGATTAGCAGGGCCCCAGCCAGACTAAAGTCGAAAAACCGTGAAGCATCAGCAAAAAGTGGGGGTACCCATGTGAAGCAGATCCTACTCTCCTACAGAAAGAGGCAACAGAAATGCAGAAAAAAGCAACAGAGGTGCAGAAGGAGAGAAGAGAACTGCAGAAAGAGTCAAGAGAGTTGCAAAAACAGTCAAGAGAGGTGCAGAAAGAGGGAGCAGGAGTGCAGAAAGAGGCAAGAGTGGTGCAAAAATAGGGAAGAGCGGTGCAGAACGAGGCAAGAGGTGTGCAGATAGAAGCTACAGAGGTGCAGAAAGAAGCAAGAGAAGTGCAGAAAGACCCAACATAGGTGCAGAAAGGGGCAAGAGCGGTTTATAAAGGGGCAATAGAAGTGCTGAAAGAAGCAAAGAGGTGCATAAAGAGGCAAGAGAAGTGCATAAAGAGGCAAGAGGGGTATAGAAAGACACAAGACAAGTGCAGAAAGAAGTAAGAGAAGTGCTGAAAGAAGCAAAAGAGGTGCATAAAGAACAAAGAGAAGAGATGAAAGAGGCAAGAGAGTTATAGAAAGGAACAAGAGAGGTGCATAAAAAGCAAGAGAAGTGCAGAAAGAGGAAAGTTAGTTGCAGAAAGAAGCAAGAGAGGTGCAGAAACAGGCAAGTGAGGAGCAGAACCAGGAAAGAGGGGTACAAAAAGAAGCAAGAGAAGTGCAGAAAGAAGCAACAGAGGTGCAGAAGGAGGCAAGAGAGGTACAGAAAGAGGGAAGAAGGGTACAGAAAGAGGCAAGAGAGGTACAGAAAGAGGGAAGAGGGGTGCAGAAAGTGGCAAGAGGGGTGCAGAAAGCAACAACAGAGGTGCAGAAAGAAGCAAGAGACGTACAAAAAGACCCAACTTAGTTGCAGAAAGAGGCATGAGGGGTGCAGAAAGAGGCAAGAGAAGTGGTGAAAAAAGTAACAAAGGTGAAGAAAGAGGCAACAGAAGTGCATAAAGAGACAAGATAGGTGTGGAAAGAAGCAAGACAAGTGCAGAAAGAAGCAAGATAATTGCTGAAAGAAGCAATAGGGGTGCAGAAAGAAGCAAGAGAAGTGAAGAAAGAGACAAGAGAGTTGCTAACTGAAACAAGTGAGGTGCAGTAAAAGGCAAGAGAAGTGCAGAAAGAGGCAATTGAGGTACAGAAAGAGGCAAGTGAGGTGCAGAAAGTATCAAGAGAGGTGCAGAAAGAGGCAAGTGAGGTGCAGAAACAGGCAAGAGGGGTGAACAAAGAGGCAAGAGAAGTGCAGAAAGAAGCAACAGAGGTACAGAAGGAGGGAAGAGAACTGCAGAGAAAGGCAAGAGAGTTACAGAAAGAGGTAAGAGGTGTGCAGATAGAGGGAACAGGGATGCAGAAAGAGGCAAGAAAGGTGCAGAAAGAAGCAAGAGAGGTGCTGAAAGAAGCAACAGAGGTGCCAAAAAATAGCAAGAGGGGAGCAGAAAGCAGCAAGAGAATTGCTGGAAGAGGGGTGCAGAAAGAGGCAAGAGGGTGCAGAAAGAGGCAAGAGAGATACAGAAACATACAAGAGAAGTGCAGAAAGAGGCAAGAGAAGGTCTGAAGGAAGCAACAGAGATGTAGAAAAAAGCAAGAGAAGTGATGAAAGAGACAAGAGAGTTGCAAGAGAAGTGCAGAAAGAGGTACATGAGGTGCAGAAAGAAGCAACAGAGGTGCAGAAGGAGGCAAGAGAACTACTTAATGAGGCAAGAGTGTTTTGCTTAAACATGCAAGAGTGGTGCAGAAAGAGGGAACAGGGGTGCAGAAAGAGGCAAGAGAGGTACAGAAAGAGGGAAGAGGGGTACAGAAAGTGGCAAGAGGGGGGCAGAAAGAAACAACAGAGGTGCAGAAAGAAGCAATAGATGTACAAAAAGACCCAACATAGGTGCAGAAAGAGTCATGAGAGGTGCAGAAAGAGGCAAGAGAAGTGGTGAAGAAAGTAACAGAGGTGCAGAAAGAGGCAATAGAAGTGCATAAAGAAGCAAGATAGGTGTGGAAAGAAGCAAGGCAAGTGCAGAAAGAAGCAAGGGAAGTGTTGAAAGAAGCAATAGGGCTGCAGAAAAAAGCAAGAGTAGTGAAGAAAGAGACAAGAGAGTTGCTGAATGAAACAAGTGAGGTGCAGAAAAAATCAAGAGAAGGGCAGAAAGAGGCAATTGGGGTATATAAATAGGCAAGTGAGGTGCAGAACGTATCAAGAGAGGTGCAGAGAGAGGCAAGTGAGGTGCAGAAACAGGCAAGAGGGGTGATAAAAGAGGCAAGAGAAGTGCAGAAAGAAGCAACAGAGGTACAGAAGGAGGGAAGAGAACTGCAGAGAGAGGCAAGAGTGTTACAGAAAGAGGTAAGAGATGTACAGAAAGAGGGAACAGGGATGCAGAAAGAGGCAAGAAAGGTGCAGAAAGAAGCAAGAGAGGTGCTGAAAGAGGCAAGTGAGGTGCAGAAAGAGGCAAGAGAGGTGCAGAAAGAGGCAAGATATGTGCAAAAAGAAGCAACAGAGGTGCAGAAGGAGGCAAGAGAACTGCAGAGAGAGGCAATAGAGTTGCAGAAGGAGGCAATATATGTGCAGAAAGAGGGAGCAGGGATGCATAAAGAGTCAAGAAAGGTGCAGAAAGAAGCAAGAGAGGTGCAGAATGAAGCAAGAGAAGTGTAGAGAGAAGCAACAGAGGTGCAGAAAAAAGCAAGAGGGGAGAAGAAAGCGGCAAGAGAATTGCTGAAAGAGGGAAGAGGGGTGCAGAAAGAGGCAAGAGGGTGCAGAAAGAAGCCAGTGAGGTGCATAAAGAGGCAAGAGAGCTACAGAAACATACAAGAGAAGTGCAGAAAGAGGCAAGAGAAGTCCTGAAGGAAGCAACAGAGATGAAGAAAAAAGCAAGAGAAGTGATGAAAGAGACAAGAGAGTTGCAGAAAGAAACAAGAGAAGTGCAAACAAATGCAAGAGAAGTGCAGAAAGAGGCACGTGAGGTGCAGAAAGAAGCAACAGAGGTACAGAAAGAAGCAAGAGAAGTGCAGAAAGACCTAACATAGGTGCAGAAAGAGGCAAGAGGGGTGCTGCAGAAAGAGGCAAGAGAAGTCCAGAAAAAAGCAACAGATGTGCATAAAGAGGCAAGAGAAGTGTTTAAAGAGGAAAGAGAGGTATAGAAAGAGGCAAGACAAGTGCAGAAAGAAGCAAGAGAAGTGCTGAATGAAGCAAGAGAGGTGCAGAAAGAAGAAAGAGAAGTGATTAAAGAGACAAAAGAGGTGTCAAAAGAAGCAAGAGAGGTGCAGAAAGAAGTAACAGAGGTGCAGAATCAGCAAGCAAAGTGCAGAAAGAGGCAAGATAGGTGAAGAAACAGGCACGAGATGTGCAGAAAGGGGTAACAGGGATGAAGAAAAAGGCAAGAGAGGTTCAGAAAGAGGAAGAGGGGTGCAGAAAGAGGCAAGAATGGTGCACAGAGGCAAGAGGGGTACAGAAAGAGGCAACAGAAGGTGCAGAAACAGGCAAGAGAAGTGGAGAAATAGGCAAAAGAAGTGCTAAAAGAAGCAACAGAGCTGCAGGAAGAACCAAGAGAAGTGATGAAAGAGACAAGTGAGGTGCAAGACAGGGAAGAGGGGTACAGAAAAAGGCAACATAAGTGCAGAAAGAAGCAACAAAGGTGTAGAAGGTGGCAAGAGAACTTCAGAAAGAGGCAAGAGAGTTACAGAAACAAGTAAGAGAGGTACAAGAAGAGGGAACGAGGTGCAGAAAGAGGCAAGAAGGTACAGAAAGAGGCAAAAGCAGTGAAGAAAGAGGCAATAGGGGTGCAGAAAGAAGCAACAGAGGTGTTGAAAGAAGGAAGAGAAGTGCAGAAAGACCCAACATAGGTGCAGAAAGAGGCAAGAGGGGTGCAGAAAGAGGCAAGAGTAGTGCTAAAAGAAGCAACAAAGGTGCAGAAAGAGGCAAGAGAAGTTTAGAAAGAGACAAGAGAGTTGCTGAATGAAACAAGTGAGATATAGAAAAAGCAAGAGAGGTGCAGAAAGAGACAAGTGAGGTACAGAAAGAGGCAAGAGAGGTGCAGAAATAGTCAAGTGAGGTGCAGAAACAGGCAAGAGGGGAGCAGAAAGAGGGAAGAGAAGTGCAGAAATAAGCAACAGAGGTGCAGAAGGAGGCAAGAGAATTACAGAAAGAGTCAAGAAAGTTGTAGAAGGAGTCGAGAGGGGTGCAGAAAGAGACAAGAGGGGTGCATAAAGAAGCAACAGAAGAGCAAAAAGAAGCAATAGAAGTGCAGAAAGATGCAGGAGAAGTGATGAAAGAGACAAGAGATTTGTAGAAAGAAACAAGAGAGGTGCACGTAAAAGCAAGAGAAGTGCAGAAAGAGACAATTTGGGAGTAGAAACAAGCAAGAGAGGTGTAGAAAGAGGCAAGTGAGGTGCAGAAAAAGGCAAGAGGGGTAGATAAAAAGGCAAGAGAAGGGCAGAAAGAAGCAACAGAGGTGCAGAAAATGGCAAGAGAACTGCAGAAAGAGGCAAGAGGGGTGTAGATAGAGGCAAGAGAAGTACTGAAAGAAGCAACAAAGGTGCAGAAAGGCAAGATAAGTTTATAAAGAGGCAACAGAGATGTAGAAAGTGTAGGAAGTTAGGATCTGACTGCATGATTACCCCCACTTTTTGCCTGGTGTTTTGCTGGTTTTTGACTAGTCTGCCCGGGATCCTCCTAATCAGGACACCAGTCTATCTGCTTTCTCCCTAAAATTGTAATGTATGTACTTTGGTACACTCCATATTGGATACTGGGATACCCTTTTAAGTCCCTAGTATATGGTACCCATGTACCCAGGCCATAGGTATCCCAGAGGCCTCCCATGGGCTGAAGCATATATTATGCCACCCATGAGAGGCCATGCAAAATGGAACTCCAGGTCTGCAACAGCAACCTGTGTAAGCTGGTGCTTGCACCACTTACTTTAGATATAGGTTCACTATATCTAGTTGTCACTACACTTAAAACTTCTAAGTCACCCCTATAGCAGGCCTTAACAATCCTGAAGGCAGGGTGCTGGGTTTTTAGTGAGAGGGTGCCCCTGCATGAGCAGAGCCCCTCTGCTGCCTTCGGAGACCATTCTCACAGGTTGTCTGTGACTCAGCCTGACATATAGGTAGAGGCACATTATAACCTCGCCGTAAATGCTATCTTGAAAACGGCTGCCTAGAAACATATTGTGTTTGGTATCAAACACCTTGGAATCATACCTCCACACCAGTAACTGGTGTGGAAGGTATGATTCCATAGGGCTTCATAGGGTCACTGGTCTAACCAGTGCCAGCCTTCTCGACCCGGACAGCACAAAATGGATACTGCCGACCAGAGACACATTTCTGCCCTCCTGCTGCTGAGCCAAGCTCAAGCAGAGGAAGGCAGCACAATAGGCATCCTGTCACAGGGAGGTGTGACCACCTCCCAGCAGGGTTTAGTGTATTGGGGCTGGGTGGGTGCACTCTGAGAGGGCCTGACAGTCTGCACCTGGGGCACATTTGATGTCCCTGTGCATAGTCCAGCTCAAACCAGTTCTGGGAGCCCTTGGCTCCTGCTCTGGTGTGAAACTGGACAAAGGACATGGGTTTAACCACCCCTCTGTCCTGCCCCTCCCCTAGGAGGGCCCCCTGAATCTGTACAACCCTCTCCGTGGGTACAAAAGGGCTTACCTGGCTGTAAGACTTTAGATTTTATGTGGACAAGATTCTACAAGAAGAAACGACTGACCTTTGACCGTATGGACACCCTGGACTTCGCTGGACCTCGACTGGGCTCGACTTCGTCCCCCTTTCCGTCCAAAGCTTAGTTTGTGCTTGTGCTCCATACAGGCTCTGTGCAGGACCTGTGGTGCAATAAAGACAACTGAAGAATCTCCCTTGGAGTGAAGGAGTCACTCCCCTGCCTTTGCAGGCACCTAACTGCAACTGACCTGTCTGCTGCTCCTGAGCTCCTGTGGACTCTGAAGATTTCAGCAACACAGGAGGTGGGTTTCTGAAGGTCCCTGAGATTGATCTGCCCTCTGACATGGTTTAAGGCCATTGTCCCTCGTGGGAACTGCATAAACCGAACCCCTGTGCACCGTGTCCATTTGCAAGTGCATACGCTTGTTGGCGATTCCTGAGCTTGTGCATTGAACTCCATGTAGTCCTAACCCTGAGCAATATTTGCACCAAAGAACTCCGGCCTCCTTGCACCAAGTGCTCCGTGGGCTGGTACTTTGCAATCTGGCTTGAGGTCCCCTCACGACTCCTGGTCATTCGGCCTCTGGGTCCTCCTGAGGGTCAAATTGATTTCTGTTGGGCTTTCCTGGTTGATCCAAATGTGCCCTGACTCTCCATCGCTTGGGGAGTCCCCTGGACCTTGCTGGTATACACAGTAACCTGCTTGACCTTCTTGTGTGGGTTGCTTTTGCCCAGTGGTGGCTCACCGTGGGAGTGCTGCAGGGCGGTGGGGAAGGGTGGGGTAGGGGCAGGGTGGGGGGTTAGCAGAGTCCGACATATGATGGACAGGAGTAAGGTAAGTATTTAAATAATTAAAACAATTTGACTTACGTTGACTAGTTGGCGATGCAGCGTGCGCAAGGTAAATTGTTTTAATTATTTAAATACTTACCTTACTCCTGTCCGTCATATGTCAATCTCTACTACCCCCACCCGGCCCCGCCCCAGCCCTGCCCCACCACCCTGCAGCACTCCCACAGCGAACCACCACTGCTTTTGCCAAGGCTTGTTGGTGCTCCCACCGGACATTGACCCCTCAGCACTGGACATCCTTCGTGGGATAGCTCACCTCTAGCTCCTGGTCATCCTCAACGTCTCCTGTTCCTCATGGCTGCAGAGTCAAGCATCCCTTCTTCGTACCTGAAGCACCCGACATAGGTGGGCATTCGTCTACTGAGCCCCTGGTCACTCTGGAGGGACCCAGACTCTGCCCCCTCTGCTTTCAGGTTCCTTCCTTCCTGAATCCAGGCTTGGATTCCCCCGGACCCTTTTCACCTTCACAACAGCAGTACTTCTTTGCAGCTCTCCATTGAGAACAACGGCAGTTTCCGATGCCACTTCAGACCTATGCACCGAGCTCCTCTGGGATAGGTAACTCGGGTACCTCAGTATCCACGGGTGGGGTGGCTCTTCAAACTCTTAAGTTCCAATGGGTTCACTCGAAGTCCTCCTAGAAGGGTCCTTAAACTTTAAAAGTGAAACCGTGACTTCCCCAAAGAATTGTACGGAGCCTGCGGTCATGTTAGCACACTGCACCCAGCCTCCATGGGGTCCCTGTCTACTCACCTTGGGGTCCCAGCAATTCTACATGCTCCAGACCTTGTTTTGATCTCAGTCGTGACTGTAATACCACTATTTTAGTATATGGTTTGTCTCCCCCTGGAGCCCACTGTGTATTGTGCTACTTACACCTGTTCTATTGATCTCGTATTGTGTGCTTTGTGTTCTGTCCTCATGTAGAGGATAGTAGAGAGTGTTATATTAATAAATACATATTTTTATATAACTACTGTGTGGTTCTCTTTCATTTAGTCATGCAGGAGGTGATATTCTGGTAAAACAAGCTGCTGTACATTACTTCAAGATTAAGCCTGAAGGCTGCTCTCCACAGCTACCACTAGGATAGCTTTCTAAAGGTTATCTTTGACCTCATACATCATAAGGGTCATTTGGACTGGTGGAAGGTTCCCACTTTAATTAGTGGACAGCATATACCAGGCTAACTTCTCACAGAAAGAGGCAATACATACGCCCGGTGGGAAGGCAAGATGGCGGCTGCATGACCACTGCGAGAGTCACTCCCTGACCGCTAGCTCTGAATGTTTGGCGAACCCTTAGCGGAATTCATGCTCGTGTGAAACGTGATTCAGAAAAAGATGAACCAATGCCTGAATGAGTGTTCGGCAATACTTTCAAGCGCCACTGCGACGAGCAGCGGCGGTCTTTATCATTGGCGTACAGCGATTCAGAAACCGGACATACCTGCCGCCGGGGAAGGCACTGTTCGCCGGGAATTTTCATCTGGGACTAAGATCAGGCGGGATGGCTCCACGGAAACCCATTGTGAAGGAAGGAGCTACCAGCACCAAGACTCTTCCTGTGCCCAAGAAATCTGCTGCACCAAAGGGATTAGACGCTGTTCGCAGGCTCAGCCAGGAGGGGGCGGAGAACGTTGACAGAAGCCTCAGTGGCGAGCGGCGTCTCGTTGATGCTGATGTAAGACCGAAGATTCAGATGGTAGCTGGGATGTTCTCCGGAAAGGGAGTAAGCGGCAGACAGGTCAAACCCTCGTTTAAGGATAAGATGGCAAATAAATCTCCAGTGTGGGAAAGAGATGTAGACAATGTGAGAAAGGCTTTACCTAACACTCCTTTGGAGACTGCAATACTTGAAAACCCCAATGCTCTCAATGCCCCTGACACTTTTAACGCTCAACTGGGTGATGTTTATAATACTGGGTCCAACGAAAGGGGGCAGGAAGGAATGATGCTCAGAGACCAAGGACAGAATGATAACACGGAAGTGGGAATATCTGCAGAGTCCAAAGATTACAGCACTGACTTACCTGAGATAGGAGATAAAATGTTAAGTACACCGGATGGGGAAAATTTATTTTCTTTAACCGACAAATCGGATCATACCAATGTTAGTGATCCCGATAAAACAGAGCTTGATGCTTCTGGGGATGATAGCAACAGTGCCCCCACAACAACGGATACCCTGAAGAGGGCAGTTAATCGTACAAAGAGAAAGAGCGCTAATGGTCTAGAGAGTGGAAGTTTTCAATCTGAAACTAGTGAACATCTTCAATGGGATTATTCTGCCACCTTGCTGGATACAGGAGCTGATGAAGGAAACACAAATGGATTTCCGTGTAAAGACCTAAGGGCTTCTGGCAATAAGACAGAGTCCACTCCCTCTATGGGATTAATATATGCCACACTTAAATCAATGCAGGTAGAGGCTCGTCAAGAGCATAAAAGAGCACAGCTTGCGAATAAAAAAATCCAGGGTGCAATACGCAAGACAACGAAAGTCTGTACATAAATTATAGCTCGAACCACTGTTTTGGAGGAGCGCATAGGGGGGCTAGAGGCCGGGCTAGAGAGCACTGAGCAAAAAACTACTACAAATGACGCTAGGATGACTGATATATTATGGAAACTAGAGAATCTGAAAATAGGCAGCGAAGAAATAATCTACGACTGCTAGGTATAGAAGAAAATGCTGAAGGGAACGATATACGTGGGTTCGTGCTGAAACTTTTTAAAACTGCCTTCCCCGAACTATCACATTGGAATTGGGAAGTTGAACTTCAACGAGTACACAGAAATCCTTTGATGTTAAAAAAAATAACTCTGGCTCAAATATTAAGCCTCGAGCTATTCTAATTTTTTTCGGAAATTTTCTATTGCGTCGGGCAATATTCGAAAAAGCGAGACCGGATGCTAAAAGAACGGCCGAGGGGCAGACTTTCTTTGTATGGCCGGATTTCTGCCATACAACGGTGGAAGAAGATGGCGGCTACGGCAAATGATTAGCCCCTTTCAAAAACAGGGTTGTGAAGCATATTTAATTAATCCTGCACATTTGAAAATTATTTATCAAGGAAAGGTTAGGTTATTCACCTCCGAGATTCAAGCGCAGAGTTATCTGCAGGAATTGATAGATGGCTGAACATGTTTGCGAACCTTGTCAAAGACGCTTGTATACTGCTTATTGGGTTCTAGTACTTTGGGTTTTTCTCTTAGATAGGTTGGGGAGTGATCTGGGAGCACAGTGGAACGCAGGAGACATCACAAGGGTCTGAGGACCTTTTTTGCCTTAGTGAGGGGTGGGGGGAGGAAGGTGGGGGCTAGAGGGTGGATCCTAAATTCTACAAGGGGAATTTTGCACGGTATTGTTTATGATTTTTTAGATGTGCTATGCTTGAATTTAATGATGTTAATATACTCAGATTTGTTTTTTATTTCTGATGGGGAAACTTAAAATTGCTTCTATCAACATTTGTGGATTAAATGATCCTGTCAAAAGGTGTAGGATAAATCAGGACTTTCGAATATTGAAGGCTGATATTATCTGCCTTCAAGAGACCCATATAGAAGCAGGAAGAAGTAAAATTATTAATTTTGATAGGTATCAACTGATCTCATGGACCATGCAAGATGTTAGAACCAGGGGTGTCGCAATACTTGCTCGGCGGGGTCTTGCCGATTTTCCACGATCTCTCATGGATAAATTTGGTAGATGGGTAATTTTACAATGTTCAATCGACAACTGCCCATTTACATTATGTTCGGTTTATGGACCGGTATTAGATGATCCTGAGATGTTTAATTGGTTGAATTTAGAACTGGTGGGCTGGCCACTCCCAATCATTCTATGTGGGGACTTTAATATAAACTTGAGCTGCCCGATATCTAACCATCCTGAGATAGGGTATCAGGGGCGGAAACCCAAAGTTTATAAATCTCTGTCCCAATTAAAGGAGTTTCATGGATTAATAGATGTATGGGCACAACTAGAGAGAAATGACCCAGGGTTTACTTATTTCTCCGCCCCACACAGAACCCATGCAAGACTGGACTATTTCTTCACTTCCCAATGTATGGCTCAGGGTAGTAAAATTACTAAATTTCCGAGAGTAATGTCCGACCACAACCCTCTGGTACTGGAAGTTAATATTAAACGAAAAACTCAAACAACATGTTGGACTTTTAATAGGGCTCTGCTAAATGATAGATCTTACATTCATCATATGGAGAGATGGATCCCTAGGTTTATAGAGGAAAATTTGGGAAGTACAAGTATTCAAAATGTCTGGGACACTCTGAAAGCTGAGATCAGGGGCAAAACGATTAAATATGGTTGGGAGACCCAAAAAGAGGAGAAGAACAACATTAATATACTATATGATACACTGGGGAAGGCTGAAACTAATCTGGCTAAGGTTTTATCTGAGGGCGGGGATGCAGAAACTGCACAAACAAGGATCACAATTGCCAAATCCGCTATAACTGAAATCTCACTTACCAAATCAGCAGGAAGATATTGCGATCCAATCTTTATGAATGTAATGAAAGGGTGGGTCATATGCTAGCAGTTCGGGATAGAGAAAAGGAGGTACAAACACGAATTACTGAAATCTTGGATCCGATATAGGCTTAGTTAATGACCCAGAAACAATACTTTTGGCATTTCAAAAATGTTATCAACAATTGTATACGGAAGATATTGAAGATAACTGTGGGGTACAAGAAGATATCGAGAGATACCTTAAAGAGATGACATTAGGGAAGCTTACTTCTCAAGATCAAAACATACTAGAAGCTCCAATTAGATTGGAGGAATTACAAATTGCTATAGAATCTCTTCCCACGGGTAAAGCGGTTGGTACTGATTCTTTACCAGGTGAATTATATAAGAGATTCCGGACGAAACTGATTTCAATACTGTTTGAGATGTTTAGCATAGTGCAAGGTGGTGAAGCACCTCCGGACTCTTGGAAGATAGCCAAGATTGTTGTATTTTTGAAGAAAGGCAAAATCGTAACTGATCCTGGATCATATAGGCCCATCACATTGATTAATAGCGACACGGAAATTTACTCCAAAATTTTCGCAAATAGGTTTGCGTCGGTTATTAAAAAGTTGGTATCTCGCCAACAACATGGTTTTGTTCCTGGTCGGGAAACTATAGATCATATCCGACGGACAATTGCCCTTTTCGATTACACCAAGGTTACAGGAGACCCTATGGCCTTAATTCTACTGGATGCAGGAAAGGTATTCAATAGGGTCTCCTGGCCTTTTTTATGGGCTTATATCAACAAAAGGAGGGACAGAGAGGGCTTGATAAAGGTCCAACGTACATGCCCTGAATTAAGTCAAGAAACAGAAAGGTACGAAGTTCCTGTGTGTACTCTAGGTAGTGAGGAGGTGGAGAATGCCTCCTGTAGGAACTAGGACCCTCACACACCCAGCAAGCTATGTGTCATGCTTCATCATATGGGTCTGCTCCTCGTCGGGCTGGCGCTGCAATGCTCGACGGGCACCCATAAAGGGGCTCTTTTTTGGAGATCTTTAGTTCCTCGCCGTATCGGTGCTGTGGGTGTGAGGGCCTAGGTATGTATAGATGTGGGATGTGAATATAAAATAGGTAATGGAAACCTCTGTGATGAATTTTATTCTATATGGGTCCCAACCTAATTAAAAGGAATAGGGGGGGCGATTGTTTTGTTATAATGTGACAAAAATTTCGCTCAACCCCCAGGTGGTCAACATGTTTCTCGCCACAATTAGTCACGATAGTGATCAACTGGCAATTCTTCAGGACCTAATTTCAAAAACTATCTACAATGTGTGGCAAGGTGCAACACTACCTACCAAATGCTCTACCCGTGGGTCATTACCCCAGAGAAATGAAGCAACCAACCTAGAGTACGAAAAGAGAATTAAAAACCATGAAATGGTGGAGGATGATCTTCATAGAATACATTCAAAATATCGCAATTTACATATTCTAAAGTCAAAACGTAGAAATCACACAGTGCTATCATGCAATTTAAACTCTGTGCATCTTTTATAAAAAAAACACTGTATATACATGCCAAAAGGTTGTGAATTCAATCATGGTGGTGAGTAAAAAAGTGCTCACCTATAATAAGGTCTATGTCTGCCTCATCAATTAGCAGCGGAGTATGTTGACACTCAATGTAGTGTCACTGTATAAAATGAGATGAGACAGGAAAACAAATTGTTCTAAGCCTATATGCACAATAGTTTGCTGCTCATTTGCTCACTGTCCCCCATATCATGGAGTATGAGGGGAGAACAAAGTATGGGTCAGGATGATAGTAGCCCTGAAACAATGACCCCAAGCCAATAACACACTCTTTATTTTCTGTTGAGCGCTCGTACATTGCCGGTATAGCTGGAGGGAGCGCCACACGCAGTGTCCCCACGCCGGGTGCTCAGCGAGCTTATCCGGTGAAGCGGTGCACAGTGTAAACGTACCCAGTGTCCCGGTCAAGTAAAGGGTTTAGTACATTGGAGAACAGAGAATAATGGTATAAGCTTAGAGTTCAATATCTAAGCGCTCTTGGCGCCTGACCCCAATGTCTCTTACCTCCAATAGTCGATGTCAAAATAAGCCTCCAAACGTAGTGTGCCTACTTACCTGCTCCCATTCGGAGCTTCGTGGCTAATCTTCCCGCTCCGCTGCCCCAGGAAGGTATCATGTAACAGCGAAGGCCCGTTTAAATACCTGTTCCCAGGACCGCAGAGCCAGCAAAGTGTCCACAGCTGTGATCGAAATTGGCGTGTTATAGGGATAAGTGATGTCATAGTGCACAGAAAACATGGCGGCCATCTTGGAGGTTGTTAATTGTTAAGCCACGATGATAGTGGTAAGGAGATTCAATCAAAACAACCTAAACTGTGTAACAGAAGGAGATGGAAGTGTAAGGAGAAGTGGCAATTGGGAATGGGGATTTCCTCAAAGGGTATTACTTGTCAAGCCTCGGTAATCGTGGTTTGAAAATTGGATTAGGGAGGGGACCTTGACTTTATAATTGAAGAAAGATCATAGCCGTGTGAGTAGGCGTTGCAAATGCTTGGGGATTTCCTAAGGTTAAAAAGTGTTGAAGAAATATTTATATAGTAGCAGTAGCGCATTGGTTGCTTGAAGGTAATATCGATAATGAGCAACTGAATGGCGGCCATCTTAGTAGTGGTTCTTTCAGTAAATGGCAGCCATCTTATAGGTGGTTAGTTCGTTAATGGTTGCCATCGTAGTGTAGACATGATAAGGTCAGTGACTTTAACTGTGATGATCCATAGAGGTATTTGAGGATGGTATGGAAAACATGAGTATTACATAGGTCCCTCATAAAGGTCATATGAGGATTACTGTTAGTAATACCTAGTGATGAATATTTTTATAGTAAATAGCCATCTCTTAATATGTACTATACTCCTATGGCATATTACTGATAAGAATCATGTTTTAATTGATGGTACTCCAAGGGATCTCATCATTAAGGCCACCCTTGGCTGAGTCTAAACGAAACACCCATCTTTGTTCAATCCTGAACAGGGCTGTGTGCGTGATTTGTTGATGTGCCTCAAGAACAACCCAGCGTAGACTTTCTGGGGAATATCTCAGTTCTGTAAAGTGGGTATATAGTTTCGTGTTTGTCTTGAGGCAACGAATGCTACTCTTATGTTGTTATTCTAGTTTTCACGACTCTCATGGTCATACCAATATATCTTTTGTCGCACGGGCATGTCAGCAAATACACACAACGTGATGTATTATAATTCGTGTGCTTAGTGATCGTCCAAGTGAAAGTGTCAGATAGTTCCAGTTCTTTAGTTTGTTTGGTCTGTGGACAAACGGTGCATGATCCGCACGGATAATGCCCTGTGACAGGGGGGAGATCCCACAATTGTCTCTGGTTAGAGGTGTTATTCTTCTTGGGTCTCGTGTGTATTAACATGTCCTTTAGGTTATTAATACGATTAAAAGCAAATCTCGGTTTCGGTATTGCCAGTGTGCCAGTGTTAAGAATCTCCCAATGTTTATTTACAGCTTTTTTGATCATATTGGATCTCGGGGTGTATGTGGTTACACATGTCACCATATTCGAGGGTTCTTTTACATGTATATCTAGAAGACTTTCACGATGGTTATTTTGTGCTCGTTTCATACACAAGTTGATTTGTTTTCTAGGGTATTGTCTTTTCAAAAGGTTACCTGACAGAATCTCAGCTTCAGTTTTGTAGTCATTTAGTGAATTACAGTTCCTCCTAATCCTTAAAAATTGGCTGAAGGGTAAGTTATCTTTTAAAGTCTTAGGATGATAACTATTGTCTAACAACAAACTGTTCCTGTCGGTAGGATTTTTGTACATAGTTGTGGTTAATTTACCCTCTTGTAACCTAATGGTGAGATCTAGAAAGGGGATTTCGGTTGATGAGATTGTATGAGTGAACCTCAAATATTGGTTCTTCATGTTGATCCACTCACAAAATTCATTGCATGTTTGTATATCACCCTTCCAGAAGATGAGTATGTCATCTATATACCTCTTCCACAGTCTCAGGTTTACTCCGAAGGGGTTGCTGGCAAGTCGAATCACCTCTTGCTCAAAGGATGCCATGTAAATACATGCTACGCTAGGAGCAAAGGTACTCCCCATCGAAGTGCCCTGAGACTGATGGAAGAGCTGGTTGTTAAACTCGAAGAAATTCTCTGTGAGTGCTAAGGTAGCACATTGCATAATGAACGGGACAGGGGTTGACGCCACCCATTCAGTTTCTGAAAGGTTAGGTTATTCACCTCCGAGATTCAAGCGCAGAGTTATCTGCAGGAATTGATAGATGGCTGAACATGTTTGCGAACCTTGTCAAAGACGCTTGTATACTGCTTATTTGGTTCTAGTATTTTGGGTTTTTCTCTTAGATAGGTTGGGGAGTGATCTGGGAGCACAGTGGAACGCAGGAGGCATCACAAGGGTCTGAGGACCTTTTTTTGCCTTAGTGAGGGGTGGGGGGAGGAAGGTGGGGGCTAGGGGGTGGATCCTAAATTCTACAAGGGGAATTTTGCACGGTATTGTTTATGATTTTTTAGATGTGCTATGCTTGAATTTAATGATGTTAATATACTCAGATTTGGTTTTTATTTCTGATGGGGGAAACTTAGAATTGCTTCTATCAACATTTGTGGATTAAATGATCCTGTCAAAAGGTGTAGGATAAATCAGGACTTTCGAATCTTGAAGGCTGATATTATCTGCCTTCAAGAGACCCATATAGAAGCAGGAAGAAGTAAAATTATGAATTTTGATGGGTGTCAACTGATCTCATGGACCATGCAAGATGTTAGAACCAGGGGTGTCGCAATACTTGCTCGGCGGGGTCTTGCCGATTTTCCACGATCTCTCATGGATAAATTTGGTAGATAGGTAATTTTACAATGTTCAATCGACAACTGCCCATTTACATTATGTTCGGTTTATGGACAGGTATTAGATGATCCTGAGATGTTTAATTGGTTGAATTTAGAACTGGTGGGCTGGCCACTCCCAATCATTCTATGTGGGGACCTTAATATAAACTTGAGCTGCCCGATATCTAACCATCCTGAGATAGGGTATCAGGGGCGGAAACCCAAAGTTTATAAATCTCTGTCCCAATTAAAGGAGTTTCATGGATTAATAGATGTATGGGCACAACTAGAGAGAAATGACCCTGGGTTTACTTATTTCTCCGCCCCACACAGAACCCATGCAAGACTGGACTATTTCTTCACTTCCCAATGTATGGCTCAGGGTAGTAAAATTACTAAATTTCCGAGAGTAATGTCCGACCACAACCCTCTGGTACTGGAAGTTAATATTAAACGAAAAACTCAAACAACATGTTGGACTTTTAATAGGGCTCTGCTAAATGATAGATCTTACATTCATCATATGGAGAGATGGATCCCTAGGTTTATAGAGGAAAATTTGGGAAGTACAAGTATTCAAAATGTCTGGGACACTCTGAAAGCTGAGATCAGGGGCAAAATGATTAAATATGGTTGGGAGACCCAAAAAGAGGAGAAGAACAAAATTAATATACTATATGATACACTGGGGAAGGCTGAAACTAATCTGGCTAAGGTTTTATCTGAGGGCGGGGATGCAGAAACTGCACAAACAAGGATCACAATTGCCAAATCCGCTATAACTGAAATCTCACTTACCAAATCAGCAGGAAGATATTGCGATCCAATCTTTATGAAAGTAATGAAAGGGTGGGTCATATGCTAGCAGTTCGGGATAGAGAAAAGGAGGTACAAACACGAATTACTGAAATCTTGGATCCGATATAGGCTTAGTTAATGACCCAGAAACAATACTTTTGGCATTTCAAAAATGTTATCAACAATTGTATACGGAAGATATTGAAGATAACTGTAGGGTACAAGAAGATATCGAGAGATACCTTAAAGAGATTACATTAGGGAAGCTTACTTCTCAAGATCAAAACATACTAGAAGCTCCAATTAGATTGGAGGAATTACAAATTGCTATAGAATCTCTTCCCACGGGTAAAGCGGTTGGTACTGATTCTTTACCAGGTGAATTATATAAGAGATTCCGGACGCAACTGATTTCAATACTGTTTGAGATGTTTAGCATAGTGCAAGGTGGTGAAGCACCTCCGGACTCTTAGAAGATAGCCAAGATTGTTGTATTTTTGAAGAAAGGCAAAATCATAACTGATCCTGGATCATATAGGCCCATCACATTGATTAATAGCGACACGAAAATTTACTCCAAAATTTTCGCAAATAGGTTTGCGTCGGTTATTAAAAAGTTGGTATCTCCCCAACAACATGGTTTTGTTCCTGGTCGGGAAACTATAGATCATATCCGACGGACAATTGCCCTTTTCGATTACACCAAGGTTACAGGAGACCCTATGGCCTTAATTCTACTGGATGCAGGAAAGGCATTCAATAGGGTCTCCTGGCCTTTTTTATGGGCTTATATCAACAAAAGGAGGGACAGAGAGGGCTTGATAAAGGTCCAACGTACATGCCCTGAATTAAGTCAAGAAACAGATAGGTACGAAGTTCCTGTGTGTACTCTAGGTAGTGAGGAGGTGGGGAATGCCTCCTGTAGGAACTAGGACCCTCACACACCCAGCAAGCTATATGTCATGCTTCATCATATGGGTCTGCTCCTCGTCGGGCCGGCGCTGCAATGCTCGACGGGCACCCATAAAGGTGCTCTTTTTCGGAGATCTTTAGTTCCTCGCCGTATCGGTGCTGTGGGTGTGAGGGCCTAGGTATGTGTAGATGTGGGATGTGAATATAAAATAGGTAATGGAAACCTCTGTGATGGATTTTATTCTATATGGGTCCCAACCTAATTAAAAGGAATAGGGGGGGCGATTGTTTTGTTATAATGTGACAAAAATTTCGCTCAACCCCCAGGTGGTCAACATGTTTCTCGCCACAATTAGTCACGATAGTGATCAACTGGCAATTCTTCAGGACCTAATTTCAAAAACTATCTACAATATGTGGCAAGGTGCAACACTACCTACCAAATGCTCTCCCCGCGGGTCATTACCCCGGAGAAATGAAGCAACCAACCTAGAGTATGAAAAGAGAATTAAAAACCATGAAATGGTGGAGG
Organism: Calotriton arnoldi; assembly: GCA_963921515.1. Classification (NCBI taxonomy): domain Eukaryota; kingdom Metazoa; phylum Chordata; class Amphibia; order Caudata; family Salamandridae; genus Calotriton; species Calotriton arnoldi. The sequence goes on from CAWUFW010008621.1 coordinate 686,014, forward strand.
ATGATCTTCATAGAATACATTCAAAATATCGTAATTTACATATTCTAGAGTAAAAACGTAGAAATCACACAGTGCTATCATGCAATTTAAACTCTGTGCATCCTTTTATAAAAAAAAACACTGTATATACATGCCAAAAGGTTGTGAATTCAATCATGGTGGTGAGTAAAAAAGTGCTCACCTATAATAAGGTCTATGTCTGCCTCATCAATTAGTAGCGGAGTATGTTGACACTCAATGTGGTGTCACTGTATAAAATGAGATGAGACAGGAAAACAAATTGTTCTAAGGCTATATGCACAATAGTTTGCTGCTCATTTGCTCACTGTCCCCCATATCATGGAGTATGAGGGGAGAACAAAGTATGGGTCAGGGTGATAGTAGCCCTGAAACAATGACCCCAAGCCAATAACACAATCTTTATTTTCTGTTGAGCGCTCGTACATTGCCGGTATAGCTGGAAGGAGCACCACACGCAGTGTCCGCACACCGGGTGCTCAGCGAGCTTATCCGGTGAAGCGGTGCACAGTGTAAACGTACCCAGTGTTCCGGTCAAGTAAAGGGTTTAGTACATTGGAGAACAGAGAATAATGGTATAAGCTTAGAGTTCAATATCTAAGCGCTCTTGGCGCCTGACCCCAATGTCTCTTACCTCCAATAGTCGATGTCAAAATAAGCCTCCAAACGTAGTGTGCCTACTTACCTGCTCCCATTCGGAGCTTCGTGGCTAATCTTCCCGCTCCGCTGCCCCAGGAAGGTATCATGTAACAGCGAAGGCCCATTTAAATACCTGTTCCCAGGACCGCAGAGCCAGCAAAGTGTCCACAGCTGTGATCGAAATTGGCGTGTTACAGGGATAAGTGATGTTATAGTGCACAGAAAACATGGCGGCCATCTTGGAGGTTGTTAATTGTTAAGCCACGATGATAGTGGTAAGGAGATTCAATCAAAACAACCTAAACTGTGTAACAGAAGGAGATGGAAGTGTAAGGAGAAGTGGCAATTGGGAATGGGGATTTCCTCAAAGGGTATTACTTGTCAAACCTCGGTAATCGTGGTTTGAAAATTGGATTAGGGAGGGGACCTTGACTTTATAACTGAAGAAAGATCATAGCCGTGTGAGTAGGCGTTGCAAATGCTTGGGGGATTTCCTAAGGTTAAAAAGTGTTGAAGAAATATTTATATAGTAGCAGTAGCGCATTGGTTGCTTGAAGGTAATATCGATAATGAGCAACTGAATGGCGGCCATCTTAGTAGTGGTTCTTTCGTAAATGCCGGCCATCTTATAGGTGGTTAGTTCGTTAATGGTTGCCATCGTAGTGTAGACAAGATAAGGTCAGTGACTTTAACTGTGATGATCCATAGAGGTATTTGAGGATGGTATGGAAAACATGAGTATTACATAGGTCCCTCATAAAGGTCATATGAGGATTACTGTTAGTAATACCTTGTGATGAATACTTTTATAGTAAATAGCCATCTCTTAATATGTACTATACTCCTATGGCATATTACTGATAAGAATCATGTTTTAATTGATGGTACTCCAAGGGATCTCATCATTAAGGCCACCTTTGGCTGAGTCTAAACGAAACACCCATCTTTGTTCAATCCTGAACAGGGCTGTGTGCGTGATTTGTTGATGTGCCTCAAGAACAACCCAGCGTAGACTTTCTGGGGAATATCTCAGTTCTGTAAAGTGGGTATATAGTTTTGTGTTTGTCTTGAGACAACGAATGCTACTCTTATGTTCAGTTAGTCTAGTTTTCACGGCTCTCATGGTCATACCAATATATCTTTTGACGCACGGGCATGTCAACAACTACACACAACGTGATGTATTATAATTCGTGTGCTTAGTGATCGTCCAAATGAAAGTGTCAGATAGTTCCAGTTCTTTAGTTTGTTTGGTCTGTGGACAAACGGTGCATGATCCGCACGGATAATGCCCTGTGACAGGGGGGAGATCCCACAATTGTCTCTGGTTAGAGGTGTTATTCTTCTTGGGTCTCGTGTGTATTAACATGTCCTTTAGGTTATTAATATGCTTAAAAGCAAATCTCGGTTTCGGTATTGCCAGTGTGCCAGTGTTAAGAATCTCCCAATGTTTATTTACATCTTTTTTGATCAGATTGGATCTCGGGGTGTATGTGGTTACATATGTCACCATATTCGAGGGTTCTTTTACATGTATATCTAGAAGACTTTCACGATGGTTATTTTGTGCTCGTTTCATACACGAGTTGATTTGTTTTCTAGGGTATTGTCTTTTCAAAAGGTTACCTGACAGAATCTCAGCTTCAGTTTTGTAGTCATTTAGTGAATTACAGTTCCTCCAAATCCTTAAAAATTGGCTGAAGGGTAAGTTATCTTTTAAAGTCTTAGGATGATAACTATTGTCTAACAACAAACTGTTCCTGTCGGTAGGTTTTTTGTACATAGTTGTGGTTAATTTACCCTCTTGTAACCTAATGGTGAGATCTAGAAAGGGGATTTCAGTTGATGAGATTGTATGAGTGAACCTCAAATATTGGTTCTTCGTGTTGATCCACTCACAAAATTCATTGCATGTTTGTGTATCACCTTTCCAGAAGATGAGTATGTCATCTATATACCTCTTCCACAATCTCAGGTTTACTCCGAAGGGGTTGCTGGCATGTCGAATCACCTCAACCCATTCAGTTTCTGTTAAGTGTCTCTCTCTGTGGAATATTAGTATATAATTGTTCCACATCCAGGGTGACTAGGAGGTTGATATCAGTAGTATCTTCCAATTCCCCGATGATACGTAGGATATCTGTGGTATCCCTGATGTACGAGGGAGTCTGTTTAACCAGTGGTTGCAGATAGTAATCACAACATTTCAACAAAGGCTCTAGGAGAGACCCGATCCCTGAGACAATAGGTCTGCCCGGGACAGGGGTGGTCCCCTTATGTATTTTTGGCAGAGTGTAAAAATATGGATGTGGAACAATTATATACTAATATTCCACAGAGAGAGACACTCACAGTGATTGAAACTGCATTAACAGAAACTGAATGGGTTACGTCAACCCCTGTCCCATTCATTATGCAATGTGCTACCTTAGCACTCACAGAGAATTTCTTCGAGTTTAACAACCAACTCTTCCATCAGTCTCAGGGCACTTCGATGGGGAGTACCTTTGCTCCTAGCGTAGCATGTCTTTATATGGCATCCTTTGAGCAAGAGAGTTGCCGAATGAAACAAGTGAGGTGCAGAAAAAAGCAAGAGAGGAGCAGAAGGAGGCAAGTGAGGTGCAGAAAGAGGCAAGAGAGGTGTATAAAGAGGCAAGTGAGGTGCAGAAGGAAGCAAGAGGGTTGCAGAAACTGACAATAGATGTGCAGAAAGAGGGAACAGGGATGCAGAAAGGTATAGCAAGTGGGAAGATGGATGCAGAAAGAGGCAAGAGGGGTGCAGAAAGAAGCAAGAGAGGTGCAGAAAGAAGCAAGAGAAGTGGAGAAATAAGCATCAGAGATGCAGAAAGAGGAAAGAAGGGTGCAGAAAGAAGCAAGAGATTTGCTGAAAGAGGGAAGAGGAGTGCAGAAAGAGGCAAAGGAGTACATAAAAAGTAAGTGAGGTGCAAAAGAGACAAGAACAGTGTAGAAAGAGGCAATAGAGGTACAGAAACATGCAAAAGAAGTACAGAAAGAGGCAAGAAAAGTGCTGAAAGGGACAAGATAATTGCAGAAAAATGCAGGAGAATTGCAGAAAGAGGCAAGTTAGGTGCAGAAAGAGGAAAGAGAAGGGCAGCAAGAGAGGGGCAGAAAGAGGCAAGTGAGGTGCAGAAACAGGCAAGAGGGGTGCAGAAAGAGGCAAGAGAAGTGCAGAAAGAAGCAACAGATTTGTAGAAGGAGGCAAGAGAACTACAGATAGAGGCAAAGCGAGGTGCAGAAAGAGGAAAGAGGAGTGCAGAAAGTGGCAAGAGGGATACAGAAAGAAGCAGGAGGTGCTGAAAAAAGACAAAGAAGTGTAGAAAGAGCCAACGGAGGTGCAGAAAGAGGCAAGAGTGGTGCAGAAAGAGGCAAGAGATGTGCAGAAAGGTTCAATAGAACTGCAGAAAGAGGCAAGAGAGTTGCAGAACCATGCAAAAGAGGTGCAGAAAGAGGGAAGGGGGTATAGAAAGAGGCAAGAGGGGTGCATAAATTTGCAAGAAAGGTGCAGAGAGAAGAAAGAGCAGTGATGAAAGAACCAACAGATGTGCAGAAAGAGGCAATAGGGGTGCAGAAAGAGGCAAGAGGATTGCAGAAAGAAGCAAAAGACGTGCAGAAAGAGGCAAGTGAACTGCAGAAAAGAGGCAATAGAGATCAGAAAGAGCCGAGAGAGGTGCAGAAAGAGGGAAGAATCATGCAGAAAGAGGTAGGAGGGGTGCAGAAAGAAACACAAGAGTTGCAGTAAGAAGAAAGCGAAGTGCAGAAAGAAGCAAGAGACGTTCAGAAAGAGGCAAGAGGGGTGCAGAAAGAGGCAAGAGAAGTGCAGAAAGAAGCAACAGATGTGCAGCAAGAGGAAAGAGAGGTGCAGAAAGAGGCAACATAGGTAAAGAAACAGGAAGGAGAGGTGCAGAAGAAGGGAACATGGATACACAAAGAGGCAAGAGAGGTACAGTAATAGGGAAGAGGCGTGCCAAAAGAGACAAGAGGGGTGCAGAAAGAAGCAACGGAGGTGCATGAGGAGGGAACAGGGGTGCAGAAACAGGCAAGAGAGGTGCAGAAACAGGCAAGAGAAGTGCAGAAAGAGGCAAGAGAAGTGCTGAAAGAACAACAGAAGAGTAGAAAGAAGAAGGAGAAGTGATGAAAGAGACAAGAGAGTTGCAGAAAGAAGCAAGAGAGGTACAGAAAAAAGCAAGTGGAGTGAAGAAAGAGGCAAGTGAGGTGCAGAAAGAGGCAAGAGAGGTGCATAAAGAGGCAAGTGAGGTGCAGAAACAAGCAACAGGCATGAAGAAAGAGGCAAGAGAAGTGCAGAAAGAAGCAACAGAGCTGCTGAAGGAGGTAAGATAACAGCAGAATGAGGCAAGAGAGTTGCAGAAACAGGCAAGAGAGTTGCAAAAATAGGGGTGCAGAAAGAGGAAAGAGGGGTGCAAAAAGAAGCAAGAGAGATGTGGAAAAAAGGTGCAGAAAGAGGCAAGAAGGGTGCAGAAAGAACCAACGGAGGTGCAGAGAAGAGGCAATAGGGGTGCAGAAAGAGGCAAGAGAAGTGCAGAAAGAAGCAACAGAGGTGCAGAAAGAGGCAAGAGAACTGCAGAAAGAGGCAAGAGAGGTACAAAAAGAGGCAAAAGAAGTGCATAAAGAGGGAAGAGGGATGAAGAAGGAGGCAAGAGGGGTACAGAAAGAAGCAATAGACGTGCTGAAAAAAGTAATAGAGGTACAGAAATAAGCAAAAGAAGTGATGAAAGAGACAAGAGAATTGCAGAAAGAAACAAGAGAGGTGCAGAAAAAAGCAAGAGAAGTACACAAAGAGTCAAGAGGGGTGCAGAAAGAGGTAAGAGAAGCACAAAAAGAGGCAAGAGAGGTGTAGAAACAGGCAAGAGGAGTGCAGAAATAAGCAAGAGAAGTGTAGAAAAAAGCAAGAGAAGTGCAGAAGGAAGCAACAGACGAGCAGAAAGAGGCAAGAGAGGTGCAGAAAGAGGCAACAGTAGTGCAGAAAGATGCAACAGAAATGCAGAAAGAGGCAAAAGAAGTGCAGAAAGAGACAAGAGAACAACAAAAAGAGGAAAGAGATGTGCAGAAACAGACAACAGATGTACAGAAACAGTGAAGAGAAGTGCAGAAAGAGGGAAGAGTTGTGCAGCACGAAGCAAGAGGGATGCAGAAAGAAGCAAGGGAAGTGCATAAAAAAGAAAGTGAGGAGCAGAAAGAGGCAAGAGAAGTGCAGAAAGAGGCAAGAGAGATGCAGAAAGAGGCATGAGAGGTGTAGAAAGAGGGAAGAGGGTGTAGAAACAGGCAAGAGAAGTGCAGAAAGAGGCAAGAGAAGTGCTGAAAGAAGTAATAGAGGAACAGAAAGAAACAAGAAAAGTGATGAAAGAGACAAGAGAGTTGCGGAAAGAAACAAGAGAGGTGCAGAAAAAAGCAAGAGAAGGACAGAAAGAGTGAAGAGAGGTACAGAAAGAGGCAAGAGAAGTGCAGAAAGAGGCAAGAGAGGTGCAGAAAGAGGCAAGTGAGGTACAGAACAAGCAAGAGCGGTACAGAAAGAGGCAAGAGAAGTGCAGTAAAAAGCAACAGAGGTGCAGAAAGAGGCAAAAGGGGTGCAGAAAGAGGAAAGAAGGTATAGAAAGAGGTAATATAAGTGCAGAAAGAAGCAAGCGAGGTGCAGAAAGAGGCAAGAGAAGTGCTGAAGAAGGAAGCAAGAGAGTTCAGAAAGAAGGTACAGAAGAAGGGAGGTGCAGAAAGCGGAATAGATCTGCAGAAAGAGGCAAGAGAAGTGCAGAAAGAGGCAAGAGAGGCAGAGAAAGAAGCAAGAGTGGTTTGTGCAGCATTAGTACCAATTTAATACCCACATTTAGCAGTAAGTAACAGGTGACCATTCCAGGTTTGCAAAGGGCCTTCCACCAAGCTGTAACACTTGTTGCTGCATTTTTTGTAACATTTTAGCTAGAAACAAAGTTTTTGTGTTCAAATCTGCAGATTATGCAACAGATGATGGATTATGTGGCAAATACGGAAAATGGCTAATTATGCAGAAATCGGTGCAGCCGAATAATCGCACAATTCTAATGGCCCTGCTCATATCTCCGACAAGGTCCAGAAGTGCTCCTCAGTGGTTCCTTTTTTTTTGTCTCATTGAGTTTATAGTTTAGCTTCTATGGAAATGAGGAACACTGAACCAGAGGTTACCTCTCCACAACACAGACTGCCATACCACTTAATTACTCTCCATAACACATAATCCCACTCTATATAATTTCTATACACTAAATACCACATACTTTCTATCCACATAATTTCACTGTACAACATACCACATAATATGACTACACACACCGTATATCCACTCCACTCCAAAAAAATGTATAAAAAACTCTTACATTTACAACGCTAATAGTCCTAACTTTCACAAATGCGAGACCTATTACATTGCAAATGCTTTTTAACTAGTAGTAGTGTTTTCAGACTGGTGGAGAAAGGGGGCTGGGCCTCCAACCAGCACTCAGGATTCTGCTGCATAGCACTTACAGGAGGTACCAGGAGGCCTTCTTGGCCCCCAAAGTCCCTCAGCAGGAAAGTGGACTTCATCCCCCAACCAGTAGTGTGCATGAGGTGCATTTAAAGAGTGGTGGAGAAAGGGGAACGTGGCCTCTGAAGGACTCTTAGCAATCCCTCTGTGTTGGAATTACTGGAGGTAACAAGAGGGGAAGTTGGCCCCCAAGGACATCCTTGGGGGCCAACTACCCCTCCTAGTATGTCCAGTAAATCCCACACAGAAGCATTGCTAAGTTCTCATAGCAGGCCATGCCCCTTTTCCCACCACACTGCAAACATGCTCCCTGGTGCTCTCTTGGATGGGGATTGAAGTCTCCTTCACTGCTTTGGGTCCTTAGGGGCCAACTAGCCTAACTGTTACCTCCAGTGAGCCCCTTCACCTTGGGATTGCTGAGAGGTGGAAACAGGCCATACCCCCTTTCTCCACCACTCTGCAAATGCACCTCCTGACATGCTCTTGGTTGGGGATGAAGTCCCCTTTCCTCCTGAGGGTACCTGGGGGCCAACTAGCCCTCTTGTTACCTCTAGTAAGCCCCACACAGCTGGATTGCTAAGAGTGGTCAGAGGCAATGCCCCCTTTTTTCACAACTCCTCAAATGTGCCTCCTGGTGCACTGTTGCTTGGGGGATAAAGTCCACTTTAGTCCTGAGGTCCTACAGACACAAGGGGACCTCATCACCCCACCAGCAGTGTGCCAAGTGGTATGTTTGCAGAGTGGTGTAAAAAGGGGCATGGCCTCCTACCACCTCCCAGCAATCCCACTGTGTGGGGCTTAATCAACATCCCTGGTGGCCTAGTAGGCCCTAGGTACCCTCAGTAGTGACATGGACTTAATCCCCCAACCCAGAGAGCACCAGGAGGTGCATTTGCAGAGTCATGCAGGGAAGGGGCGGAGTCTCCAGTGAGTTGCCAGTTTCTTTTTTTGATTTTGAGCCTTTAGGGTCCTGGGGACCCTATCCCCCAAGACCTGAGCCATTTTTTTTAAATATAAAGAGAGGTGGGCACGCGTCCTCCTCCTGAGGCCGATTACGACCCCGGGGACCCCATCCCCCGGGGCTAGCCTTTGTTTAATCACTTTTTATAAAGGGGAGGGGGGCCACATGCTGATTGTGGCCCAGGGGACCCCATCCCCTGGGGTCCGTCCTTTAAAAAAAAAAAAATTAAGAAAGGTGGGCCGTGTGGCCCCCCCTTCCCTGGGCCAGTTTTGGCCCCAGGGACCCCACCCTATTTTCTTTTTTTTAAATTGGTGGGGGCACTGTGCAGCCCCCTACTGAGGCCAATGTAGCCCCAGGGACTCCATCACCTGGGGCATGGCCAATCCTATTTTTTTTTTTATTTTTTTTTTAAAGGGAGGGGGGCCTAGTGGCCCCCCTCCTGGGCCAATTTTTACCCTGGGGACCCTATCCCCTGGGGGTTGACCTCTTTGTGGGAACCGTGGGGGAGTCCCAATGCCCCCACAGTCCCTGCCAGTTCCCTGCCTCCTGCGGGAGCCGGCATTGCTTTTGGGCAAAGGGAGCTGATGACATACAGCTCCCTTTGCCCAAAAGCAATTCTGCTTCTCTTCATGGAAGCAAGAGCAGTGGTTCTGCTCTTGCTTCCATGAAGCAAAGCAGATGTTTGCCATAGCAAACTGCAATGTGACGGGCATGGGCACACTGGGACATTGCTAGAGCTGGCCCTGGGGGGGTGGCAGTACCCAGGGCCATCTAGAGCTCCTGGAGGGGGGCTGTTTGGCCCCCTCTCATCAAGTTTAAAGCCCCAGAGAGGTGGTGGTCCCTGGGTCCTGGGGTCTGCCATGGACCCCCACCCTTAATATATGTATGCCCTGGGGAGGGGGTGGTCCCCAGGGCCATATGGGGAGCTCAAACCCCCCACACTGCATTTATTAATGTAATAATTTAAGCCTCAGGGAGGTGGCGGTCCCCGGGGCTGGGTGGGGTGGGGTGGCAGGAGCCCCCATGCATTTTTATAAAAATAAAGGCCTGGGGAGGTGGCAGTCCCCAGGGCTTTGGGGTGCCAGGTGCCCCCTATGCCTTTTAATAAAAATAAAGCCCTGGGGAGGTAGTGGACCCTGGGGCAGTGTGGGGGCTGCGTGTATCTCCACATGTAATCAGTATGGCCCAAGGAGGTGGCAGTCCCTGGGGCTACATGGGGGGCCACATGGCCCCCGCATATAATGATTAAAACCCAGGGAAGTGGTGGTCCCTGGGGCTGCATGGGGTGGCAGGAGCCCCCATGCAATTTGATAAAAATAAAGCCCTAGGGAGGTGGTGGCCCACGGGGCTGCAGGGGGCCATAAGCCCAACACATGTAATAATTAAATCCCCTGGGAGATGGTGGTCCCCAGGGCTGCATTTGGGCCCCCCTAAATTTTAATAAAATGAAGCCCCAGGGAGGTGGTGGTCCCCAGGGCTGTGGGGGGCCACTTGCCCCCCATGTAATATTTAAAGCCCCGGGGAGGTGGCGGTCCTTGGGGGTGCATTTGAGGGGCAGGAGCCCCCTCTGAATTTTAATAAAAATACAGCCCCAGAGAGGTGGAAGTCCACGGGGCTGTGGGGGCCCACGTGGGGCCCTGCAACTTATTTTGTCATTGTCCCTGGAACCTTGCCCACCCAGGGGCTTAATTAAATGAAGCACTTTGTTTTTTTTATTAATTTTCAGTGGGATTCAGGCACCAAGCGCAAATCCTGCTGATTTTTTTTTTAGTGGTTTGTGGGTCCTGGGGGTCCCAGTGGGACCCCCTGAGTAGGCCTAGGGGTCAGGATGTTTCTACCCTCCCCCTTTTCTTTTTTTAATTTTTTTTTACCTTTTGCCTTGTGACTGGTTCAACCGAGTCACAAGATGACTGCCAATGCTTCCTGGTTTGAAGTGTTGGCAGCCAATCATATTTCAGGCTCGAGATCAGGAGAGTTCAGCCAATCAGATCTCACAATCTTGAAATATGGATATCTGTTAATGTTTAAATTTCTCACAAACTACTTAACAGATTTACACCATTTAAAGCAAAGAGTGCACTCTGGACCAATAGCTACCTCTCTGCCAAATTTGGTAAAATTCCATTCAGCAGTTTGGGCTGTAGCTGTGACAAAAGTGTGCGAATCCCTCTGAAAAAAGAAACAAAGCGTGGTCTCCTGCATTTTGTTTAAATAAGCCCCCGGGTGGGCCAGGTCCCGGGGGCGATGACAAAATATGTTGCAGGGGGCCATGGGGGCCCCTGCAGGCCTGGAGACCACCACATCCCCAGGGCCATGCTAAGAACATGCGGGGACACATACCTCCCTTGCGGCCCTCATGACTGCCACCTCCCTGGGGCTTTATTTTTGTTAAAATGCATGGGGGGGCTCTTGCCCCTCCATGCAGCCCCAGGTACTGTCACCTCCACAGGGCTTTAATTATTACATGCAGAGGGTATATGGCATATGGCATGCAGCCCTGGGACCACCACCTCTGCAGGCTTTAATTAATACTTGTGGGGGGCACGCAGCCCCCACAGCCCCGGGGACCACCACCTCTCCTGGGCATACATAAAAAATTAAGTGCAGGGGACCGTTGTGGATCCCCGGCACAGGGGACCACCATCCCCCAGGGCCGGCTCCAGCAATGTCCCAGGGTTCCCACCCCTGGGACATTGCATTTTGCTATGGGATGGTGGGAGCACTGTTACTGCCAACCCATAGCAAAGAGTGCTCTCGCTTGTTCAAAGCGAGTACACTTTGCTTTTTACCCCAGGGAACTGCATGTTATCAGCTCCCTGGGGATAAAAAGCAATGTGGTCCCTGCAGGAGGCAGGAGATGGCTGGAACTGTGGGGGCCTTCAGGCTCCCCCCACGGTCCTTTTAAAGATGGCCATGCCCCAGGGGATGGGGTCCCTGGGCTGAAAATGGCACGGGAGGGTGGCCACGTGGCCCCCTCCTTGAAAATTATATTTATTTATTTTTAGAATTGGCATTTGTGAGAGTAGAGCTATTGGAGTTGTAAATGTAAAAGTTTTTTACTAATGTTTTTTTGAGTAGAGTGGATGTACATTGTGTGTCATGGAAGTATGTGGTATGTTGTGCAGTGAAATTATGTGGATAGAAAGTATGTGATATTTAGTGTGTAGGAATTATGTAGAGTTTGATTATATGTTATGGAGAGTAATTATGTGGTATGGCACTCTGAGTCATAAAGTGGTAAGCTCAAATTAATTCTTCCTAATTTCCATAGAAGCTAAACTATAAACTCAATGAGACACAAAAAAAAGGAACCACTGAGGAGAACTTCTGGACCTAGTTAGAAGTATGAGTAGGGCCACTAGAATTATGCAACTGTTCGGCCACAGGATTTTCGCATAGTTATACAATTTCAGCTTTTGCCACATAATCCATAATCTGCAGCATAATCTATAGATTTGAGCAAAAAAAATCTTGTTTCTAGCTCAAACGGCTCAAACGTTACCATAAATGCAGCAATAAGTGTTTCAACGTGGTCGAAGGCCCTTTGCAAAGCTGGAATGGTCACCTGTAACTTATTGCTAAATGTGGGTGTTAAATTGGTGCTAATGAAGCGCAGACCAATTTTGCTTCTTTCTGTGCCTCTCTTGCCTCTTTCTGCATTTCTCTTGCTTCTTTCTGCACCTTTCTTCCTCTTTCTGCATTTCTCTAGCCTCTTTCTGCACATCTCTTCTGCTTCCTCCATCTCCCTTCTTTCTGCACCTCTCTTGCTTCTATCTTCTGTACCTCGCTTGCCTCCTTTCTGCACCTCTGTTGCTTCTTCTGCACTTCTCATGCCTCTTTTGGCACTTTGTTCCCTTTTTCTGTACCTCTCATACCTCTATCTGCACCTTTTTTGCCTGTTTCTACACTTGTCTTACCTCTTTCTGCACCTCTCTTGCCTCTTTATGCACTTCTCTTGCCTCTTTCTGCACCTCTATTACTTCTTTCTGCACCTGTCTTCCCTCTTTCTGTACCCCTTTCCCTCTTTCTGCACTTTTCTAGGCTCTTTCTGTATCCCTCATGCATCCTTCTGCAGTTCTCTTGCCTCTTTCTGCACCACTGTTGCTTCTTTCTGCCTTACTCTTGCCTCTTTCTGCATCTCTCTTGCCTCTTTCTGCACCTCTGTTGGTTCTTTCTGCACTTCTCTTGCTTCTTTCAGCACCCCTCTTGCTTATTTCTGCACTTCTCTTGCTTCTGTCAGCACCCCTCTTGCTTCTTTCTGCACTCCTCTTGCCTCTTTCTGTAACCCTCTTCCCTCTTTTCGCACCCCTGTTCCCCCTTTTTGCACCTCTCTTCCATTTTTCTGCAACTCTGTTGCCTCTTTCTGCAGTTTTCTTGCTTCCTTCTGTACCTCTGTTGCTTCTTTCTACACTTCTCTTGCCTTTTTATGTACCCCTCTTGCCTCTTCCTGCTCCCCTGTTAATACTTTCTGCACTTCTCTTGTTCCTGTCTGTACCTCTCTTGCATCTTTCTGCACCCCTCCTTGCCTCTATCTTCATCCCTCTTCCCTCTTTTGGCAGCTCTCTTGCCTCTTTCTGCATTGCTCTTAACTCTTTCTGCTCTTCTCTTGCCTCTTTCTGAACTTCTGTTGCTTCTTCCTGCACTTCTCTTGCCTCTATCTGCACCTCTCCTGCCTCTTTCTGCACCTCTGTTGCTTTTTAATTCACCCCTCTTGCCTCTTTCTATACCTCTGTTGGTTCTTTCTACCCTTCTCCTACTTCTTTCTGCACCTCACTCGCTTCTTCCCGCACCTCTGTTGCTTCTTTCAGCACTTCTCTTGCTTCTTTCTGTACTTGTCTTGCTTCTTTATACTGCTCTCTTGCCTCTTTATGCACTTCTCTTGTCTCTTTCTGCACCTCTGTAGCTTCTTTCTGTAATTCTCATTCCTCTTTCTGTACCTTGTTCCCTGTTTCTGTACCTCTCTTGCCTCTTTCTGAACCACCTCTTTCTGCACCTCTCTTGCCTGTTACTGAACTTGTCTTACCTCTTTCTACACCTCTCTTGCCTTTTTATGCACTTCTCTAGCTTCTTTCTGCACCTCTATTGCTTCTTTCTGCACCTGCCTTCTTTATTTCTCCACAGCTCTTCCCTCTTTCTGCACCTCTCTTGCCTCTATCTGTATCAATCCAGCATTCTTCTATAGTTCTCTTGCCTCTTTCTGCACCTCTGTTGCTTCTTTCTGCATTTCTATTGCATCTTTCTGTACCCCGCTTGCCTCTTTCTGCACCTCTGTTGTTTCTTTCTGCTCTTCTCTTGCTTCATCCAGCACCTCTCTTGCTTCTTTCTGCATCCCTCTAGCCTTTTTCCGTACCCCTTTTCACTCTGTCTGTACCCCTGTTCCCTCTTTCTGCACCTCTCCCCTTTTTCTGCAACTCTCTTCCCTCTTTCTGCAGTTCTCTTGCTTACTTCTGCACCTCTGTGGCTTCTTTCTGCACCTCTCTTGCCTCTTTCTGCACCCCTCTTGCCTCTTTCTGCTCCCCTGTTGCTTCTTTCTGCACTTCTCTTGCTTCTGTCTGTACCCCTCTTGCATTTTATGTACCCCTCTTGCCTCTTTCTTCACCCCTCTTCCCTCTTTCGGCACCTCTCTTGCCTCTTTCTGAACCTCTGTTGCTTCTTTCTGCACTTCTCATGCCTCTTTCTGTACCTCTTTTGCCTCTTTCTGCATCTCTGTTGCTTCTTTCTGCACCCCTCTTGCCTCTTTCTGTACCTCTGTTGGTTCTTTCTGCCCTTCTACTACTTCTTTCTGCACCCCACTCGCTTCTTTCCGCGCCTCTGTTGCTTCTTTCAGCACTTCTATTGCTTCGTTCTGTACTTGTCTTGCTTCTTTATACCTCTCTCTTGCCTCTTTATGTACTTTTCTTGCCTCTTTCTGCGCCTCTGTAGCTTCTTTCTGTACTTCTCATTCCTCTTTCTGTACCTTGTTCCCTGTTTCTGTACCTCTCGTGCCTCTTTCTGCACTACCTCTTTCTGCACCTCTCTTGCTTGTTACTGAACTTGTCTTACCTCTTTCTACACCTCTTTTGCCTTTTTATGCACGTCTCTAGCTTCTTTCTGTACCTCTGTTGCTTTTTTGCACCTGTCTTCTCTCTTTCTCCACCGCTTTTCCCTCTTTCTGCACCTCTCTTGCCTCTATCTGTACCAATCCAGCATCCTTCTATAGTTCTCTTGCCTCTTTCTGCACCTCTGTTGCTTCTTTCTGTATTTCTCTTGCATTTTTCTGCACAATCAATCAGGGAATTGTAAGCATGCTACTCACCCGTGAGGGTCTCAAGGTGCTGGGGGGGGGTCCGCAGATCTGTTTAGCCGAAGAGCCAGGTCTTGAGGGTCTTCCTGAAGGTGTTCAGGGAGGGGGCGCATCTGATGTCTGCCGGTAGCTCGTTCCAGGTATTGGCTGCAATGTGAGAGAAGGATCTTCCTCCTGCTCTGGCTCTGTGGATGCACTGGGTTTCAGCCAGTGTGAGGTTGGAAGATCAGAGGTTTCTTTTGGGTACGTGGAAGTTGATGCTGTTGTTGAGGTATTTGGGTCCGTTGTTGTGTAGGCATTTGTAGGCATGAGGGAGGATTTTGAAAGTGACTCTTTTCTCCACAGGGAGCCAGTGGAGACTTCGTAGGTGTTGGCTGATGTGTTCATGTTGGGGGATGCCGAGGACGAGTCTGGTGGTGGTGTTCTGTTTTGTCTTGAGTTTGCGGAGTAGGGACTTGTTGATGCTGGCGTAGAGTGCATTTTCATAGTCCAGTCTGCTGGTGATGAGTGCGTGGGTGACTGTCTTCCTTGACTCAGGGGGATACACTTGAAGGTCTTACGGAGGATGCGGAGGGTGTTGAAGCAGCTGGAGGTAACAGCATTGACATGTTGGTTCATGGTGAGTAATGAGTCAAGTATGATGCCAAGGTTCTTGGTGTGGTCTGAGGGGGTAGGTGGGCTTCCGAGGGCAGTCAGCCACCAGGTGCTGTCCCATTCAGAAGGGGTGGTACAGAGGACGAGGACTTCTGTCTTCTCAGCGTTGAGCTTCAGGCAGCTGTTGGGCATCCAGACTGCGATGTCTTGCATTCCTTTCTGGAAGTTGAGTTTGGCAGTGGTGGGGTCTTTGGTGAGGGAGAGTATGAGCTGGGTGTCGTCGGCATAGGATACGATGCTGAGGCTGTGTTGTCGGACAATGGCTGTGAGGGGGACCATGTAGATTTTGAAGAGGGTGGGACTCAGTGATGAACCCTGTGGGACTCTG
Source organism: Calotriton arnoldi (assembly GCA_963921515.1). Taxonomy (NCBI): domain Eukaryota; kingdom Metazoa; phylum Chordata; class Amphibia; order Caudata; family Salamandridae; genus Calotriton; species Calotriton arnoldi. The sequence goes on from CAWUFW010008621.1 coordinate 701,429, forward strand.
CATGTGACTTTTGTGGGGTCAGAGAGGAAGGGTGGGAGTCTGATCCTGTGGCTTCTTCCGGTGAGGAATGATCGGATCCAGTCCAGGGCTGTTCCTTGTATGCCTGCGTCGTGTAGTCTGGCGACTAGTGTGTGGTGGGAGATGGTGTTGAAGGCCGCTGATAGGTCGAGTAGAATGAGGGCTGCAGAGTGGCCTTGGTCCAGGAGGGTGCAGATGTTGTCTGTGGTGGCGAGTAGGGTAGACTCTGCTGTGGTTGCTTCAGAATCTTGATTGGGACGGGTCGAGGACAGCGTTCTCTTCAATGAATCGTGTCATTTTCCTGTTGACTGTTTTCACTGCAACTTTGGCTGCGAAGGGGAGGAGCAAGATGGGCTGATAGTTCTTGAGGTCGGTGGGGTCAGCTGTGGGCTTCTTGAGCAGGGGTATGACTTCTGCGTGCTTCCAGTTGTCTGGGAAGGTGCCTGTTTTGAAGGTGGTGTTGATGGTGCGTTGTAGTTCGGGTGCAATGGTGGCCACAGCTCTGTGGTAGATGTGATGGGGCAGGGGTTGGTGGGGGCCCCTGAGTGGATGCTTTTCACGGTCGAGGTAGTGTCTTCAGCCATGATCGGTGTCCAGTTGGAGATGGTGGGCTGGCTGGTGTTTCTGGGGGGCGGGAGGCCGTCTGTGGCACCTGGTGGATGGTCGATGAAGTTGTCATAGAGGTTTTTGATCTTGAGGTGGAAGTAGGTTCCAAGCTTGTCGCAGCGGTCTTGGGATGGGGTAATGTCTGTGTCTTCGCTGCGTGGGTTGTTGAATTCTTGAATGACACTGAAAAGTTCCTTGGAGTTGGTAGAGTTGGCCATGGACCCCCACCCTTAATTTATGTATGCCCTGGGGAGGGGGTGGTCCCCAGGGCAATATGGGGAGCTCAAACCCGCCACACTGCATTTATTAATGTAATAATTTAAGCCCCAGGGAGGTGGCGGTCCCCGGGGCTGGGTGGGGTGGCAGGAGCCCCCATGCATTTTTATAAAAATAAAGGCCTGGGGAGGTGGCAGTCCCCAGGGCTGTGGGGGCCAGGTGCCCCCTATGCCTTTTAATAAAAATAAAGCCCTGGGGAGGTAGTGGTCCCTGGGGCAGTGGGGGGCTGCGTGTATCTCCACATGTAATCAGTATGGCCCAAGGAGGTGGCAGTCCCTGGGGCTACATGGGGGCCCACATGGCCCCCGCATATAATGATTAAAACCCAGGGAAGTGGTGGTCCCCAGGGCTGCATGGGGTGGCAGGAGCCCCCATGCATTTTGATAAAAATAAAGCCCTAGGGAGGTGGTGGCCCCCGAGGCTGCAGGGGGCCATAAGCCCAACACATGTAATAATTAAATCCCCTGGGAGATGGTGGTCACCAGGGCTGCATTTGGGCCCCCCTAAATATTAATAAAAATAAAGCCCCGGGGAGGTGGTGGTCCCCGGGGCTGTGGGGGGCCACTTACCCCCCATGTAATAATTAAAGCCCCGGGGAGGTGGCGGTCCTTGAGGGTGCATTTGAGGGGCAGGAGCCCCCTCTGAATTTTAATAAAAATACAGCCCCAGAGAGGTGGCAGTCCACGGGGCTGTGGGGGCCCACATGGGCCCCTGCAACTTATTTTGTCATTGTCCCTGGAACCTTGCCCACCCAGGGGCTTAATTAAATGAAGCACTTTGTTTTTTTTTTTTAATTTTCAGTGGGATTCAGGCACCAAGCGCAAATCCTGCTGATTTTTTTTTTTTAGTGGTTTGTGGGTCCTGGGGGTCCCTGTGGGACCCCCTGAGTAGGCCTAGGGGTCAGGATGTTTCTACCCTCCCCCTTTTCTTTTTTTAATATTTTTTTACCTTTTGCCTTGTGACTGGTTCAACCGAGTCACAAGATGACTGCCAAGACTTCCTGGTTTGAAGTGTTGGCAGCCAATCATATTTCAGGCTCGAGATCAGGAGAGTTCAGCCAATCAGATCTCACAATCTTGAAATATGGATATCTGTTAATGTTTAAATTTCTCACAAACTACTTAACAGATTTACACCATTTAAAGCAAAGAGTGCACTCTGGACCAATAGCTACCTCTCTGCCAAATTTGGTAAAATTCCATTCAGCAGTTTGGGCTGTAGCTGTGACAAAATTGTGCGAAACCCTCTGAAAAAGAAACAAAGCGTGGTCTCCTGCATTTTGTTTAAATAAGCCCCCGGGTGGGCCAGGTCCCGGGGGCAATGACAAAATATGTTGCAGGGGGCCATGGGGGCCCCTGCAGGCCTGGAGACCACCACATCCCCAGGGCCTTGCTAAGAACATGCGGGGACACAAACCCCCCATTGGGGCCCTCATGACTGCCACCTCCCTGGGGCTTTATTTTTGTTAAAATGCATGGGGGGGCTCTTGCCCCTCCATGCAGCCCCAGGTACTGTCACCTCCACAGGGCTTTAATTATTACATGCAGAGGGTATATGGCATTTGGCATGCAGCCCTGGGACCACCACCTCCGCAGGCTTTAATTAATACTTGTGGGGGGCACGCGGCCCCCACAGCCCCGGGGACCACCACCTCCCCCGGGCATACATAAAAAATTAAGTGCAGGGGACCGTTGTGGATCCCCGGCACAGGGGACCACCATCCCCCAGGGCCGGCTCCAGCAATGTCCCAGGGTTCCCACCCCTGGGACATTGCATTTTGCTATGGGATGGTGGGAGCACTGTTACTGCCAACCCATAGCAAAGAGTGCTCTTGCTTGTTCAAAGCGAGTACAGTTTGCATTTTACCCCTGGGAACTGCATGTTAGCAGCTCCCTGGGGATAAAAAGCAATGTGGTCCCCGCAGGAGGCAGGAGCTGGCTGGAACTGTGGGGGCCTTCAGGCTCCCCCCACGGTCCTTTTAAAGATGGCCATGCCCCAGGGGATGGGGTCCCTGGGCTGAAAATGGCATGGGAGGGTGGCCACGCGGCCCCCTCCTTGAAAATTATATTTATTTATTTTTAGAATTGGCATTTGTGAGAGTAGAGCTATTGGAGTTGTAAATGTAAAAGTTTTTTACTAATGTTTTTTGGAGTAGAGTGGATGTACATTGTGTGTCATGGAAGTATGTGGTATGTTTTGCAGTGAAATTATGTGGATAGAAAGTATGTGATATTTAGTGTGTAGGAATTATGTATTGTGATTATATTTTATGGAGAGTAATTATGTGGTATGGCACTCTGAGTCATAAAGTGGTAAGCTCAATTGAATTCTTCCTAATTTCTATAGAAGCTAAACTATAAACTCAATGAGACACAAAAAAAGGAACCACTGAGGAGAACTTCTGGACCTAGTTAGAAGTATGAGTAGGGCCACTAGAATTATGCAACTGTTCGGCCACAGCGATTTTCGCATAGTTATACAATTTCAGCTTTTGCCATATAATCCATAATCTGCAGCATACTCTATAGATTTGAACAAAAAAAATCTTGTTTGTAGCTCAAGCGGCTCAAACGTTACCATAAATGCAGCAATAAGTGTTTCAACGTGGTCGAAGGCCCTTTGCAAAGCTGGAATGGTCACCTGTAACTTATTGCTAAATGTGGGTGTTAAATTGGTACTAATGAAGCGCAGACCATTTTTGCTTCTTTCTGCGCCTCTCTTGCCTCTTTCTGCATTTCTCTTGCTTCTTTCTGCACCTTTCTACCTCTTTCTGCATTTCTCTACCCTCTTTCTGCACATCTCTTCTGCTTCCTCCATCTTCCTTCTTTCTGCACCTCTCTTGCTTCTATCTTCTGTACCTCGCTTGCCTCCTTTCTGCGCCTCTGTTGCTTCTTCTGCACTTCTCATGCCTCTTTTGGCACTTTGTTCCCTTTTTCTGTACCTCTCGTACCTCTATCTGCACCTTTTTTGCCTGTTTCTACACTTGTCTTACCTCTTTCTGCACCTCTCTTGGCTCTTTATGCACTTCTCTTGCCTCTTTCTGCACCTCTATTACTTCTTTCTGCACCTGTCTTCCCTCTTTCTGTACCCCTTTCCCTCTTTCTGCACTTTTCTAGTCTCTTTCTGTATCCCTCATGCATCCTTCTGCAGTTCTCTTGACTCTTTCTGCACCACTGTTGCTTCTTTCTGCCTTACTCTTGCCTCTTTCTGCATCTCTCTTGCCTCTTTCTGCACCTCTGTTGGTTCTTTCTGCACTTCTCTTGCTTCTTTCAGCACCCCTCTTGCTTATTTCTGCACTCCTCTTGCCTCTTTCTGTAACCCTCTTCCCTCTTTTCGCACCCCTGTTCCCTCTTTTTGCACCTCTCTTCCATTTTTCTGCAACTCTGTTGCCTCTTTCTGCAGTTCTATTGCTTCCTTCTTTACCTCTGTTGCTTCTTTCTACACTTCTCTTGCCTTTTTATGTACCCCTCTTGCCTCTTCCTGCTCCCCTGTTAATACTTTCTGCACTTCTCTTGCTCCTGTCTGTACCTCTCTTGCATCTTTCTGCACCCCTCCTTGCCTCTATCTTTATCCCTCTTCCCTCTTTTGGCAGCTCTCTTGCCTCTTTCTGCATTGCTCTTAACTCTTTCTGCTCTTCTCTTGCCTCTTTCTGAACCTCTGTTGCTTCTTCCTGCACTTCTCTTGCCTCTATCTGCACCTCTCCTGCCTCTTTCTGCACCTCTGTTACTTTTTAATTCACACCTCTTGCCTCTTTCTATACCTCTGCTGGTTCTTTCTACCCTTCTTCTACTTCTTTCTGCACCTCACTCGCTTCTTCCCGCACCTCTGTTGCTTCTTTCAGCACTTCTCTTGCTTCTTTCTGTACTTGTCTTGCTTCTTTATACTGCTCTCTTGCCTCTTTATGCACTTCTCTTGTCTCTTTCTGCACCTCTGTAGCTTCTTTCTGCAATTCTCATTCCTCTTTCTGTACCTTGTTCACTGTTTCTGTACCTCTCTTGCCTCTTTCTGAACCACCTCTTTCTGCACCTCTCTTGCCTGTTACGGAACTTGCCTTACCTCTTTCTACACCTCTCTTGCCTTTTTATGCACTTCTCTAGCTTCTTTCTGCACCTCTGTTGCTTCCTTCTGCACCTGCCTTCTTTATTTCTCCACAGCACTTCCCTCTTTCTGCACCTCTCTTGCCTCTATCTGTATCAATCCAGCATTCTTCTATAGTTCTCTTGCCTCTTTCTGCACCTCTGTTGCTTCTTTCTGCATTTCTATTGCATCTTTCTGTACCCCTCTTGCCTCTTTCTGCACCTCTGTTGGTTCTTTCTGCTCTTCTCTTGCTTCATCCAGCACCTCTCTTGCTTCTTTCTGCATCCCTCAAGCCTCTTTCCGTACCCCTTTTCACTCTGTCTGTACCCCTGTTCCCTCTTTCTGCACCTCTCCCCTTTTTCTGCAACTCTCTTGCCTCTTTCTGCAGTACTCTTGCTTCCTTCTGCACCTCTGTGGCTTCTTTCTGTACCTCTCTTGCCTCTTTCTGCACCCCTCTTGCCTCTTTCTGCTCCCCTGTTGCTTCTTTCTGCATTTCTCTTGCTTCTGTCTGTACCCCTCTTGCATTTTATGCACCCCTCATGCCTCTTTCTTCACCCCTCTTCCCTCTTTCGGCACCTCTCTTGCCTCTTTCTGAACCTCTGTTGCTTCTTTCTGCACTTCTCATGCCTCTTTCTGCACCTCTCTTGCCTCTTTCTGCATCTCTGTTGCTTCTTTCTGCACCCCTCTTGCCTCTGTCTGTACCTCTGTTGGTTCTTTCTGCCCTTCTCCTACTTCTTTCTGCACCCCACTCGCTTCTTTCCGTGCCTCTTTTGCTTCTTTCAGCACTTCTCTTGCTTCTTTCTTCTTTATACCTCTCTCTTGCCTCTTTATGTACTTTTCTTGCCTCTTTCTGCACCTTTGTAGCTTCTTTCTGTACTTCTCATTCCTCTTTCTGTACCTTTTTCCCTGTTTCTGTACCTCTCGTTCCTCTTTCTGCACCACCTCTTTCTGCACCTCTCTTGCCTGTTACTGAACTTGTCTTACCTCTTTCTACACCTCTTTTGCCTTTTTATGCACGTCTCTAGCTTCTTTCTGCACCTCTGTTGCTTTTTTTGCACCTGTCTTCTCTCTTTCTCCAACGCTTTTCCCTCTTTCTGCACCTCTCTTGCCTCTATCTGTACCAATCCAGCATCCTTCTATAGTTCTCTTGCCTCTTTCTGCACCTCTGTTGCTTCTTTCTGTATTTCTCTTGCATTTTTCTGCACAATCAATCAGGGAATTGTAAGCACGCTACTCACCCGTAAGGGTCTCAAGGTGCTGGGGGGTCCGCAGATCTGTTTAGCCGAAGAGCCAGGTCTTGAGAGTCTTCCTGAAGGTGTTCAGGGAGACGGGGAGCATCTGATGTCTGCCGGTAGCTCGTTCCAGGTATTGGCTGCAATGTGAGAGAAGGATCTTCCGCCTGCTCTGGCTCTGTGGATGCACTGGGTTTCAGTCAGTGCGAGGTTGGAAGATCAGAGGTTTCTTTTGGGTACGTGGAAGTTGATGCTGTCGTTGAGGTTTTTGGGTCCATTGTTGTGTAGGCATTTGTAGGCATGAGGGAGGATTTTGAATGTGCTCTTTTCTCCACAGGGAGCCAGTGGAGACTTTGTAGGTGTTGGCTGATGTGTTTATGTTGGGGGATGCCGAGGACGAGTCTGGTGGTGGTGTTCTGTATTGTCTTGAGTTTGCGGAGTAGGGACTTGTTGATGCTGGCGTAGAGTGCATTTTCATAGTCGAGTCTGCTGGTGATGAGTGCGTGGGTGACTGTCTTCCTTGACTCAGGGGGATCCACTTGAAGGTCTTACGGAGGATGCGGAGGGTGTTGAAGTAGTTGGAGGTGACAGCATTGACATGTTGGTTCATGGTGAGTAATGAGTCAAGTATGATGCCAAGGTTCTTGGTGTGGTCTGAGGGGGTAGGTGGGCTTCCGAGGGCAGTCGGCCACCAGGTGCTGTCCCATTCAGAAGGGGTGGTACAGAGGACGAGGACTTCTGTCTTCTCAGCATTGAGCTTCAGGCAGCTGTTGGGCATCCAGACTGCGATGTCTTGCATTCCTTTCTGGAAGTTGAGTTTGGCAGTGGTGGGGTCTTTGGTGAGGGAGAGTATGAGCTGGGTGTCGTCGGCATAGGATACGATGTTGAGGCTGTGTTGTCGGACAATGGCTGCGAGGGGGGCCATGTAGATTTTGAAGAGGGTGGGACTCAGTGATGAACCCTGTGGGACTCTGCATGTGACTTTTGTGGGGTCAGAGAGGAAGGGTGGGAGTCTGATCCTGTGGCTTCTTCCGGTGAGGAATGATCGGATCCAGTCCAGGGCTGTTCCTTGTATGCCTGCGTCGTGTAGTCTGGCGATGTGAGAAGTTGGCCTGGTATATGCTGTCCCTAATTATAGTGGGCACCTTGCACCAGTCCAAACAACCCCTTATTGGAGATAGGTTAAAGACAACCTTTATTGAAAGCTATCCTAGTGGTAGCTATGGAGAGCAGCCTTCAGGCTAAGTCTTGAAGGAATGTAAAGCAGCTTGTTTTACCAGTCTATAATCTCTTGAGTGACCAAATGAAAGAGGACCACACCAGGTATATATTAAAAATATATGTATTTATTACTAAACACACCCCTCTAGTCTCTTTATGAGGCTAGAGTTCGAAGTACATAGGTTATAAGCAAGTTAAACACAGTAATAGCACAAATACACGTTTGAGCCCTAGGGGCGTACCAAACCATATACCAATAAAGTGGTATAAGAACCACGACTGAGCTAGACAAAAGGCCTAGAGCCTGTAGAAGTGCTTGGACCACAAGGAACCACCCAAGGCAGTGACACAGGGGACTCACGGGGGACACGTGCAGTGTAGTAACACAGCCGCGAATCGCCGTTAACTTCTATGGGGAAAGTCGCGGTTTGGAAATTAAAGAAAAGGGACACTTAAAGAAGAACTTGGAGCAAACCCTTTGAGAACCAGGTTGTTCTAGAGTCTCTACCCACGGGAGCACCGGAGTACTCTTGTTACCTCACCCAGGGAAGCCGGGTGCATAGGTGTCTTTCGGGGTCAGGATTTGTCGTCGATTTGAATGGCGATCTGCTGCAAAGTGCTGCTGGCGACCAAGTGAAAAGTGTCCGGGTGGATCCAAGGGTGGATCGGAGATCTGAAGAACCTGAAAGCAGAGGGTACAGAGTCTGGGTCACTAGCCAGTGACCAGGAAGGCGATGAGCAGATGCCCACCGTTGTTGGATGCTTTAGGTAGGTTGATGGTTGTCTTGTCTCTTCAGCCACGAGGTCCAGGAGGCATTGTCGGTGACCAGGAGCAAGATTCCGACTGCCCCATGATGTCTGTCAAGTGCTGAGGTGTCGGCGACTGGATTGGACCCAACAGGCCTTGGCAACGGCAAGTCTCGTGGAAAGTGAAGAGGGACGATGGTGCAGACCAGCAAGGTCTGAGGGACTCACCCAGCAAGGGTAAGTCAGGGCAAGCCTGGAGCAACCAGGGGAGCCCAAGCAGAAAAGGATTGGCCTTCGTGAAGGGCTACTAGCCAACAGACTAGCAACCGCAAAGGAGCCTCGAGTGGACACACTTAGAGCTGGCTCACAGGACACTCGTGGAGTGGAGGCCAGGGATATTTGGTGCAGTCACTGCTGGAAGCAGGTGCTACTCGGAGACCAAAGCACAACTTCATGGGATTCCAAGAAGAGGATGCACTTGCAAATGTGCTCGGTGCCCAGGGGTCACAGTTCCACATTACCCATGACAGCTACGTGCCTCAGCTTTGCTGGGGACTCAGGGCAGCCTCAGAGAAGTCTGGAAATCCACCTCTGGTGATGCAAAGACTTCAGCGTCCGATGGGAGCTTCAGAGATGCAGACCGGACAATTGCTTCTTTGGTGCCTGCCAAGCAGGGGAGTCACTCCTTGACCCCAAGGGAGATTCTTCAGTCCTCTAATCTTCAAGTAGAGCGTCGAAGGTCCAGGATTATGTGTCAGAGTTTCATCCTGGGAATATCTAAAGTCCTAAGGACTGGGGTCCCATACTTATACTAAGTTTGGGGGTTGGACTTACTCTGTGGTCCCACCTATGGGTGGGTCAGGGCAGAGGGGTGGCTACACCCCTTTCCCTTTTTCCAGTTTCGCTCCAGAACAGGGGCTGGAAGCCCCTGATCCGGTTTGAACTGGGGTATGCACGGGGACACCAAATGTGCCCCCAGTGCAGGACTTCAAAGCACCAGAGAGTGCTCCCGCCCAGCCCCAATACATACTATCCTGTCTGGGGAGGTGGTTACACCTCCCTGCAACAGGAAACCTATTGTCCAGGCCTCCCCTGCTGGAGTTTCGGTCAGCAGCGGGAGGCCAGACTTGTGTCTGTGGCAGCAGCATCCATTTTGTGATGCCAGGGCTTTGGAAAGAAGTTACCGGGCAAGCCAGGGTTAACATGTCTCTCCCTCTAGAAGGGTGGAATGCTACCCCCGCCACCAGAATTGGCGGGGGGGTAGTATTCCAAGATGTTTGACACCAAACACGACATGTTTTGGTGCAGCCATCCCAAAGTTAGCATTTAACGCGAGGTTATAATGCACTTAAGAGTATATGGTCAGACTGCACTACAAACAGCATCAGAGAAGGGTCTCCGAATGCTGCAGAGGGGCCCTGCTCATGCAGGGGCACCCTCTCACATAGGAACCATGCACTCTGCCTTCAGGATTGACAAGGCCTGCCATAGGAGTGACTTATAGGTTTATATGTGTGTAGGTATGTAGTGATATAGGTAACCTATATCACAGTAAGGGGTGCATGCACCACCTTACCCAGGCTGCAGTAGCAGACCTGTGGTGTCATTTTGGATGGCCTTCCAGGGGTGGCACAATACATGCTGCAGCCCCTGGTAGGCCTCTGAGGTACCTATGCCCTGGGTACATAGTATACCATATACTAGGGACTTATAAGGGCACTCCAGATTCCAATTAGAGATGTGCCTAAGGCACATGGAAACCATTTTATAGAGAAAGCAGATAGACTGGGGCCCTGAATAGCAGGGTCCCAGTCCAACTAAGTCATAAACCAGCAAAACACCAGGAAAAATAGTGGGGGCAACCATATAGTCAGATTCCACCTTCCTACATAACCCCACCAAACAAAAGGAGATAAGGCTAACCTTGGCCAGTTGAGCCTTTATTGACTAAGTGGCCATATAAGGAAGCACCTGCACTAGCATGGTTGCCCCCTGTCTTATGGTCCACTAAGCAATCCCTCACCCTAAGGGTTTGTGAGGGTCTCCACCATGGGGAATCACTACCTGTGGTGTGCTTAGGTAAAGTACAAGGCTGGTGAGGTGTCTGAGTAGAGAAGTGAGGCCCTAGGAATGTTGGTCTCAGCTTCCTCAGATCACTGGTCACCATGTATGCCTGTCTTTCCATGACTGAGTTGCACTTTGCTCTGAGGGTCAACCTTTGGCTGCCTACAGCTGGGGGTTGGGTCCCTTTGGATGGACTACTGGAGGGACATGGCAGGTTTGGAACCTTCTGGTCCCAGGTTTGCCTATGCCTACCAGAGTCCTTCTGGGGGAGGTCCCTACATAAAGGTATGGGGGATCCCTCAGTGTGTAGAGGAATTTTCACCTGGCTAGGGCTACTAGACTGGGTGCCCCTAATCTGCTGATGGGGGGCCTCTGGACAGGGGGCCCTGGGGGGTCCACTGACCTCTCTGACCTCTGCAGCCCTGGGCTGACTGAGGCAGGGTAGAGAGGGGCAGGTTACCTGCTCCAGACTGGGTACCACCTTGGAAGGGTCCTCAGCCATCAGGGGGTGGCCAGGCCAGGCCTGACTACCTCTGGGGCAGTTCCTTCACTAGGGGTAGGGTCAGTTCCCTGAGGAGGCTGACCCTTACCTACTGTCTGGGGGGAAGAAGACTTTTCTTCAACCCTTGTGCTCTCTTTTGGGGGAGAGTGGGCCATTCTTCCAGGCTCTATCTCTCCAAAATCTTGGGCTGGGGCTGTGACCATCACAGCCCCACTAACCTTTACAGGGACATCCAACATTCTCAGATGGGTTTGGTGTTCAACTTCAGCCCAGGCTGAAATTTCCAGATCATTGCCCATCAGGCAATCTACAGGTAAGGTTGGGGACACTGCCACTCTTTTTGGGCCTGTGACCCCCTCCCAGCTGAGATTGACTATGGCCATGGGGTGATCTGTTCTGACACCATCAATGTTGGTCACCTGTACTTAAACTCAGGTAAAAGCTGGTGAGGGGGGACTAGTTTCCCTGCCACCATGGTGACACTAGCCCCTGTGTCCCTAAATGCCACAGCTTTCTGACCATTAATTATTGGCTCCAGTCTGTACCTGCCCAATGTTGTGGGACACATGGTAAAGGTGGCAAATCCTATACCACCATCAGAGTCAGAGGAGTCTGTTGAGGGGGTCCTGTCTAAACTAGGGCCCACCTCTGTTCCTCTTGCAAAAGCACCTAACTTTTTGGGTGCACTACCCCCAACTGGAGGATTACTACTGGTAGTACCAGGAGGAGTGATAGTAGTTGTTGGAGGAACATTTTCTTTATTGCCAATCCTGGGGCAACTGGGATCAGATTTCCAGTGCCCAGGCTTTTTACAGACATGGCAATATTGTTTCTTTTCAGGAGAGGAAGAAGTTTGGGACCCACCCCCAGAAGAGGAATTTTGGGGCCCTGTAGTGGACTTATCCTTAGATTTATCCCCACCTTTCTCTTGGGACTTAGTAGAATCTTTCTTCTGGTCACCACCCTGATTTTTAGTTTTTACTCTGGTTCTGACCCATTTGTCTGCCTTCTTTCCCAATTCTTGGGGAGAGGTCAGATCAGAGTCCACCAGATACTGGTGCAAAAGCAGGTTTTGACAATTATTAAGGATCTGCTCCCTCATAATCAAATTGTACAATCCTAAAAAGTCATGCACTTTGTTGCCATGTATCCAACCTTCCAGAGCCTTAGCAGCACAATCTACAAAATCCACCCAGTCTTGAGTCTGAGCTTTTGGGTGTCTCTGAACTTCAACCTATACTGTTCAGTGGTTAGGCCAAACCCATCTATCAGAGCACTCTTCAAGACTTTGTAATTGTCAGCATCCTCTTCTCTTACAGTGAGGAGCTTGTCTCTACCTTTGTCTGCAAAGGAGAGCCACAAGATTGCTGCCCACTGCTTCTGGGGGACCCTCTGAACTTTACAGGCCCTCTCCAGTGCAGTTATCCATTTGTGGATGTCATCCCCACTCTGGTAGGGAGGGACAATCTTGCTTAGGTTTTTATGGTCATAAGACCTTTCCCTATCTTTGGGGAAATTGCTGCCACCATGGGACTCTAGTCCCAACTTTTTCTCTCTCTATAGAGATCTAGGGACTCCCTGTCTATAGCCAATTGCTGTTTTCTGAGTTCAAGCTGGGCTTGCTCATACTGAATCAGTCTCTTTCTCCTCTCATGAGAGGATTCCCTCCTATGAGAGGAGACAGAGGTCCCTACTGAGGTGCTAGAGTGGTTAGACTCCTGAGAAGGAGATCTAGACCTTCTAGGCACACTCACAATCCTTCCTGGGGGGACAAAGTGGAGGTCATTCTGATCCTCCTCCTCATCCACAGGATGAATTGGGTTTTCCAGGTCAAGGTCATTGTCACCTTCCTGGTCAGTTCTAGAGGGGGGGTCCTGGGTGTTGCCACCCTTGGCCCCTTCCTCATCTTCTGCCCCACCCTCTGTACCTACCCCTTCAGACCCTAGGGGTCTGTTGAGATCATCAGCCAGTAACATCTCTCTCAGATGTTGGGTGCTGGCACTCTGGCCTGTCTTCAGTTTCCTAACATTGCACAATGCTCTCAATTCCAAGAATGGGAGTGTATCATACTTGGAGGGAGAAGCCCAGTAGCTTCTGGCAAGGACTCTCTGGGTCCTGGCTTGCAAGACATCACTAGTGAGGTGTGGTGTATGCACTACCTACTCTAGTGTGGCCTACTAAACTCTCTTGAGTTGTAGAAAGGGTGTGCTATCCCTTAACACACAACTCTAAGTTTAGTAGAACTTACTGTATACTAAACTTAATTTATATGTACCTTAGGTACCTTTAGTGGTTTTCAGTTGATCAATTCAAATGAGATTATCTGGTAAAACAATAGCAAGCTGGAATCCCACACCCTGCACACCAATGTGAGAAGTTGGCCTGGTATATGCTGTCCACTAATTATAGTGGGCACCTTGCACCAGTCCAAACAACCCCTTTTGGAGATAGGTTAAAGACAACCTTTATTGAAAGCTATCCTAGTGGTAGCTATGGAGGGCAGCCTTCAGGCTAAGTCTTGAAGGAATGTAAAGCAGCTTGTTTTACCAGCCTATAATCTCTTGAGTAACCAAATGAAAGAGGACCACACCAGGTATATATTAAAAATATATGTATTTATTACTAAACACACCCCTCTAGTCTCTTTATGAGGCTAGAGTTCGAAGTACATAAGTTTTAAGCAAGTTAAACACAGTAATAGCACAAATACACGTTTGAGCCCTAGGGGCGTACCAAACCATATACCAATAAAGTGGTATAAGAACCACGACTGAGCTAGACACAAGGCCTAGAGCCTGTAGAAGTGCTTGGACCACAAGGAACCACCCAAGGCAGTGACACAGGGTACCCACGGGGGACGCGTGCAGTGTAGTAACACAGCCGCGAATCGCCGTTAACTTCTATGGGGAAAGTCGCGGTTTGGAAATTAAAGAAAAGGGACACTTAAAGAAGAACTTGGAGCAAACCCTTTGAGAACTAGGTCGTTCTAGAGTCTCTACCCATGGGAGCACCGGAGTACTCTTGTTACCTCACCCAGGGAAGCCGGGTGCATAGGTGCCTTTCGGAGTCGGGTTTCGTCGTCGATTTGAATGGCGATCTGCTGCAAAGTGCTGCTGGCGACCAAGTGAAAAGTGTCCGGGTGGATCCAAGGGTGGATCGGAGATCTGAAGAACCTGAAAGCAGAGGGGACAGAGTCTGGGTCACTAGCCAGTGACCAGGAAGGTGATGAGCAGATGCCCACCACTGTCGGATGCTTCAGGTTGGTTGACAGTCGTCTTGTCTCTGCAGTCACGAGGTTCAGGAGGTGTTGTTGGTGACCAGGAGCGAGATTCGGACTGTCCCACAAAGTTTGTTGAGTGTTGAGGTGTCAGCGACCAGATTGGACCCAACAGGCCTTGGCAACGGCAAGTCTCATGGAAAGTGAAGAGGGACGATGGTGCAGACCAGCAAGGTCTGAGGGACTCACCCAGCAAGGGTAAGCCAGGGCAAGCCTGGAGCAACCAGTGGAGCCCAAGCAGAAAAGGATTGGCCTTCGAGAAGGGCTACTAGCCAACGGACTAGCGACCGTGAAGGAGCCTTGAGTGGATGCACTTAGAGCTGGCTCACAGGACACTCGTGGAGTGGAGGCCAGGGATCTTTGGTGCAGTCAGTGCTGGAGGCAGGGGCTACTCGGAGCCCAAAGCACAACTTCGTGGGAGTCCAAGAAGAGGATGCACTTGCAAATGTGCTTGGTGTCCAGGGGTCATGGTTTCACGTTACCCACGACAGCTACGGGCTTCAGCTTTGCTGGGGACTCAGGACAGCCTCGGTGAAGTCTGAAAATCCATCTCTGGTGAAGCAAAGACTTTGACGTCCGACGGGAGCTTCAGAGATGCAGACCGGACAATTGCTTCTTTGGTGCCTGCCAAGCAGGGGAGTCACTCCTTGACCCCAAGGGAGATTCTTCAGTCCTCTAATCTTCAAGTAGAGCATCGAAGGTCCAGGATTATGTGTCAGAGTTTCGTCCAGGGAATATCTAAAGTCCTAAGGACTGGGGTCCCATACTTATACTAAGTTTGGGGGTTGGACTTACTCTGGGTCAGGGCAGAGGGGTGGCTACACCCCTTTCCCTTTGTCCAGTTTTGCTCCAGAGCAGGGGCTGGAAGCCCCTGATCCGGTTTGAACTGGGGTATGCACGGGGACACCAAATGAGCCCCCAGTGCAGGACTTCAAAGCACCAGAGAGTGCTCCCGCCCAGCCCCAATACACACTATCCTGTCTGGGGAGGTGGTTACACCTCCCTGCGACAGGAAACCTATTGTCCAGGCCTCCCCTTCCGGAGTTTCGGTCAGCAGCAGGAGGCCAGACTTGTGTCTGTGGCAGCAGCATCCATTTTGTGATGCCAGGGCTTTGGAAAGAAGTTACCGGGCAAGCCAGGGTTAACATGTCTCTCCCTCTAGAAGGGTGGAATGCTACCCCTGCTGCCAGAATTGGCGGAGGGGTAGTATTCCAAGATGTTTGACACCAAACACGACATGTTTCGGTGCAGCCATCCCAAAGCTAGAATTTAACGCGAGGTTATAATGCACTTAAGAGTATATGGTCAGGCTGCACTACAAACAGCATCAGAGAAGGGTCTCCGAATGCTGCAGAGGGGGCCTGCTCATGCAGGGGCACCCTCTCACATAGGAACCATGCACTCTGCCTTCAGTATTGACAAGGCCTGCCATAGGAGTGACTTATAGGTTTATATGTGTGTAGGTATGTAGTGATATAGGTAACCTATATCACAGTAAGGGGTGCATGCACCACCTTACCCAGGCTGCAGTAGCAGACCTGTTGTGTCATTTTGGATGGCCTTCCAGGGGTGGCACAATACATGCTGCAGCCCCTGGTAGGCATCTGAGGTACCTATGCCCTGGGTACATAGTATACCATATACTAGGGACTTATAAGGGCACTCCAGATTCCAATTAGAGATGTGCCTAAGGCACATGGAAACCATTTTATAGAGAAAGCAGATAGACTGGGGCCCTGAATAGCAGGGTCCCAGTCCAACTAAGTCATAAACCAGCAAAACACCAGGAAAAAAAGTGGGGGCAACCATATAGTCAGATTCCACCTTCCTACAGGCGACTAGTGTGTGGTGGGAGATGGTGTTGAAGGCCACTGATAGGTCGAGTAGGATGAGGGCTGCGGAGTGGCCTTGGTCCAGGAGGGTGCAGATGTTGTCTGTGGCGGCGAGTAGGGTAGACTCTGCTGTGGTTGCTTCAGAATCTGGATTGGGTCGAGGACAGCGTTCTCTTCAATGAATCGTGTCAGTTTCTTGTTGACTGTTTTCTCTGCAACTTTGGCTGCGAAGGGGAGGAGCAAGATGGGCCGATAGTTCTTGAGGTCGGTGGGGTCAGCTGTGGGCTTCTTGAGCAGGGGTCTGACTTCTGCGTGCTTCCAGTTGTCTGGGAAGGTGCCTGTTTTGAAGGTGGTGTTGATGGTGCGTTGGATTTCGGGTGCAATGGTGGCCACGGCTCTATGGTAGATGTGAGGGGGCAGGGGTTGGTGGGGGCCCCTGAGTGGATGCTTTTCATGGTCGAGGTAGTGTCTTCGGCCATGATCGGTGTCCAGTTGGAGATGGTGGGCTGGCTGGTGTTTCTGGGGGGCGGGGGGCCGTCTGTGGCTCCTGGTGGATGGTCGATGAAGTTGTCATAGAGGTTTTTGATCTTGAGGTGGAAGTAGGTTCCAAGCTTGTCGCAGAGGTCTTGGGATGGGGTAATGTCTGTGTCTTCGCTGCATGGGTTGTTGAATTCTTGAATGACACTGAAAAGTTCCTTGGAGTTGGTAGAGTTGGCCATGGACCCCCACCCTTAATTTATGTATGCCCTGGGAAGGGGGTGGTCCCCAGGGCAATATGGGGAGCTCAAACCCCCCACACTGCATTTATTAATGTAATAATTTAAGCCCCAGGGAGGTGGCGGTCCCCAGGGCTGGGTGGGGTGGCAGGAGCCCCCATGCATTTTTATAAAAATAAAGGCCTGGGGAGGTGGCAGTCCCCAGGGCTGTGGGAGGCCAGGTGCCCCTATGCCTTTTAATAAAAATAAAGCCCTGGGGAGGTAGTGGTCCCTGGGGCAGTGGGGGGGCTGCGTGTATCTCCACATGTAATCAGTATGGCCCAAGGAGGTGGCAGTCCCTGGGGCTACATGGGGGCCACATGGCCCCCGCATATAATGATTACAACCCAGGGAAGTGGTGGTCCATGGGGCTGCATGGGGTGGCAGGAGCCCCCATGCATTTTGATAAAAATAAAGCCCTAGGGAGGTGGTGGCCCCCGGGGCTGCAGGGGACCATAAGCCCAACACATGTAATAATTAAATCCCCTGGGAGATGGTGGTCCCCAGGGCTGCATTTGGGCCCCCCTAAATGTTAATAAAAATAAAGCCCTGGGGAGGTGGTGGTCCCCGGGGCTGTGGGGGGCCACTTGCCCCCCATGTAATAATTAAAGCCCCGGGGAGGTGGCGGTCCTTGGGGGTGCATTTGAGGGGCAGGAGCCCCCTCTGAATTTTAATAAAAATACAGCCCCAGAGAGGTGGCAGTCCACGGGGCTGTGGGGGCCCACATGGGCCCCTGCAACTTATTTTGTCATTGTCCCTGGAACCTTGCCCACCCAGGGGCTTAATTAAATGAAGCATTTTTTATTTTTTTTATTTTCAGTGGGATTCAGGCACCAAGCGCAAATCCTGCTGATTTTTTTTTTTAGTGGTTTATGGGTCCTGGGGGTCCCTGTGGGACCCCCTGAGTAGGCCTAGGGGTCAGGATGTTTCTACCCTCCCCCTTTTTTTTCTTTTCTTTTTTTTACCTTTTGCCTTGTGACTGGTTCAACCGAGTCACAAGATGACTGCCAAGACTTCCTGGTTTGAAGTGTTGGCAGCCAATCATATTTCAGGCTTGAGATCAGGAGAGTTCAGCCAATCAGATCTCACAATCTTGAAATATGGATATATGTTAATGTTTAAATTTCTCACAAACTACTTAACAGATTTACACCATTTAAAGCAAAGAGTGCACTCTGGACCAATAGCTACCTCTCTGTCAAATTTGGTAAAATTCCATTCAGCAGTTTGGGCTGTAGCTGTGACAAAAGTGTGCGAATCCCTCTGAAAAAAGAAACACAGCGTGGTCTCTTGCATTTTGTTTAAATAAGCCCCCGGGTGGGTCAGGTCCTGGGGGCAATGACAAAATATGTTGCAGGGGGCCATGGGGGCCCCTGCAGGCCTGGAGACCCCCACATCCCCAGGGCCATGCTAAGAACATGAGGGGACACATGCCCCCCTTGCGGCCCTCATGACTGCCACCTCCCTGGGGCTTTATTTTTGTTAAAATGCATGGGGGGGCTCTTGCCCCTCCATGCAGCCCCAGGTACTGTCACCTCCACAGGGCTTTAATTATTACATGCAGAGTGTATATGGCATGCAGCCCTGGGACCACCACCTCCGCAGGCTTTAATTAAAATTTGTGGGGGGCACGCGGCCCCCACAGCCCCGGGGACCACCACCTGCCCCGGGCATACATAAAAAATTAAGTGCAGGGGACCGTTGTAGATCCCCGGCACAGGGGACCACCATCCCCCAGGGCCGGCTCCAGCAATGTCCCAGGGTTCCCACCCCTCGGACATTGCATTTTGCTATGCGATGGTGGGAGCACTGTTACTGCCAACCCATAGCAAAGAGTGCTCTCGCTTGTTCAAAGCGAGTACACTTTGCTTTTTACCCCAGGGAACTGCATGTTAGCAGCTCCCTGGGAATAAAAAGCAATGTGGTCCTTGCAGGAGGCAGGAGCTGGCTGGAACTGTGGGGGCCTTCAGGCTCCCCCCACTGTCCTTTTAAAGATGGCCATGCCCCAGGGGATGGGTTCCCTGGGCTGAAAATGGCACGGGAGGGTGGCCACGTGGCCCCCTCCTTGAAAATTATATTTATTTATTTTCAGAATTGGCATTTGTGAGAGTAGAGCTATTGGAGTTGTAAATGTAAAAGTTTTTTACTAATGTTTTTTGGAGTAGAGTGGATGTACATTGTGTGTCATGGAAGTATGTGGTATGTTGTGCAGTGAAATTATGTGGATAGAAAGTATGTGATATTTAGTGTGTAGGAATTATGTAGAGTGTGATTATATGTTATGGAGAGTAATTATGTGGTATGGCACTCTGAGTCATAAAGTGGTAAACTCAAATTAAATCTTCCTAATTTCCATAGAAGCTAAACTATAAACTCAATGAGACACAAAAAAAAGGAACCACTGAGGAGAACTTCTGGACCTAGTTAGAAGTATGAGTAGGGCCACTAGAATTATGCAACTGTTCGGCCACAGCGATTTTCGCATAGTTATACAATTTCAGCTTTTGCCACATAATCCATAATCTGCAGCATACTCTATAGATTTGAACAATAAAAATCTTGTTTCTAGCTCAAACGGCTCAAGCGTTACCATAAATGCAGCAATAAGTGTTTCAACGTGGTCGAAGGCCCTTTGCAAAGCTGGAATGGTCACCTGTAACTTATTGCTAAATGTGGGTGTTAAATTGGTACTAATGAAGTGCAGACCATTTTTGCTTCTTTCTGCGCCTCTCTTGCCTCTTTCTGCATTTCTCTTGCTTCTTTCTGCACCTTTCTTCCTCTTTCTGCATTTCTCTAGCCTCTTTCTGCACATCTCTTCTGCTTCCTCCATCTCCCTTCTTTCTGCACCTCTCTTGCTTCTATCTTCTGTACCTCGCTTGCCTCCTTTCTGCACCTCTGTTGCTTCTTCTGCACTTCTCATGCCTCTTTTGGCACTTTGTTCCCTTTTTCTGTACCTCTCGTACCTCTATCTGTACTTTTTTGCCTGTTTCTACACTTGTCTTACCTCTTTCTGCACCTCTCTTGCCTCTTTCTGCACTTCTCTTGCCTCTTTCTGCACCTCTATTACTTCTTTCTGCACCTGTCTTCCCTCTTTCTGTAACCCTTTCCCTCTTTCTGCACTTTTCTAGGCTCTTTCTGTATCCTTCATGCATCCTTCTGCAGTTCTCTTGCCTCTTTCTGCACCACTGTTGCTTCTTTCTGCCTTACTCTTGCCTCTTTCTGCATCTCTCTTGCCTCTTTCTGCACCTCTGTTGGTTCTTTCTGCACTTCTCTTGCTTCTTTCAGCACCCCTCTTGCTTATTTCTGCACTTCTCTTGCTTCTCTCAGCACCCCTCTTGCCTCTTTCTGTAAACCTCTTCCCTCTTTTCGCACCCCTGTTCCCCCTTTTTGCACCTCTCTTCCATTTTTCTGCAACTCTGTTGCCTCTTTCTGCAGTTCTCTTGCTTCCTTCTGTACCTCTGTTGCTTCTTTCTACACTTCTCTTGCCTTTTTATGTACCCCTCTTGCCTCTGCCTGCTCCCCTGTTAATACTTTCTGCACTTCTCTTGCTCCTGTCTGTACCTCTCTTGCATCTTTCTGAACCCCTCCTTGCCTCTATCTTCACCCCTCTTCCCTCTTTTGGCAGCTCTCTTGCCTCTTTCTGCATTGCTCTTAACTCTTTCTGCTCTTCTCTTGCCTCTTTCTGAACCTCTGTTGCTCCTTCCTGCACTTCTCTTGCCTCTATCTGCACCTCTCCTGCCTTTTTCTGCACCTCTGTTGCTTTTTAATTCACCCCTCTTGCCTCTTTCTATACCTCTGTTGGTTCTTTCTACCCTTCTCCTACTTCTTTCTGCACCCCACTCGCTTCTTGCCGCACCTCTGTTGCTTCTTTCAGCACTTCTCTTGCTTCTTTCTGTACTTGTCTTGCTTCTTTATACTGCTCTCTTGCCTCTTTATGCACTTATCTTGTCTCTTTCTGCACCTCTGTAGCTTCTTTCTGTAATTCTCATTCCTCTTTCTGTACCTTGTTCCCTGTTTCTGTACCTCTCTTGCCTCTTTCTGAACCACCTCTTTCTGCACCTCTCTTGCCTGTTACTGAACTTGTCTTACCTCTTTCTACACCTCTCTTGCCTTTTTATGCACTTCTCTAGCCTCTTTCTGCACCTCTGTTGCTTCTCTCTGCACCTGCCCTCTTTATTTCTCCACAGCTCTTCCCTCTTTCTGCACCTCTCTTTTTTTTTTTTTTTTAATTTTTAGTCCTCATTCACCATTAGATACTTAGAGCTGTTAAATTTCCTCCTGTGGCCTCCCTCTCAATTAGCACCACTGGATAGCTCCATATCTTGAAATGGTAATGCTTTACACAGAGCTTCTCTACATACTGTTCTGTATAATCCTGGGCACCCAAACAGAACTAGAGAAATGAAGTAAAAACAAGTATAAAGGCTTAATCATTGGACTGATTTTCACGAGTGACCAACCATTTCTCACATGGAGCCCAAAAATCTATTTTATTATCCCTATTATTTTTAAATTTTTCTAATTTAACTCTATCCAACTTCATTGTGTATTTCATTGAGATCACCCAGTCTAGAAAAGTTGGGGAAATAATCTCTATCCACTTTTTGCAAATGTCTCTTCTTGCAAGCAGAATCAAATATAAACATAACTTTTTTTCCCCCTGGAGAATAACTTATAATCTGAAAACAGGCCAAAAAAGACTAAAACTATGCTTACCTGAATATTTAGAGCAAAAATATCATCCATACCCTTATTAACCTCTGCCCAGAAGTGTCGAAGCTTGGGGCAAGTTAAAAACATATGAACATCATCTGCATCCACCAGAAGACACTTTGGGCATTTAGGCGCTGGACCTTTTGAGAACTTTGAGAGCTTGAGGGGAGACCAATACACCCTGTGAACACAGAAAATATGATTCCTTCTTACATTTGCAGGTTGTACTGTAGTATACAATATGTCAAGAGATACTTGCCATATATCTTCAAGATGACAGCCGGGCAAGCTCTCTCCCACAGCTTCGTTGGTAATTTGAAGTCTCCTTCCTCCAAGTCCAGCATTAACCAATACAGAGTCGTTATCTCTTTCTTTTTTCAATTTTTCTCCGAAGTAGATTTTCTAGTTCATTGGACACGCCCACTTCACTCCCCATACTATGATACCAACTTTTTATTTGCCAGTACTTAAATTTGGAAAGCCGATTGTTTGTAAGTAAACTTAGCTCATCCCAGGATAGCAGAGACCCTTCCGATATTATCTGTCCCCAATGCATAATTCCTGCCTCTATCAGAGGATTGGACAGAGAATCTTTAGTCCACCCTGGTGATCCTGGAGCCTCCCAAATGGGAGCAAGGGCACTAAAGTAGTTAATCTTTAAAGTTTTCTTAATCTTAGCCCAAGTACTAGCAAAACCGCTTAGTATTTTTAAGCGAACTTTCTTGAAGAATCTCGGGTCTCCATATTTATATAGAAAACCCAGACTCCCATTCTCAACATCCATGAGCATCTCCTTGAACATCACACCTACATCCAATTTTTCTGGTGTATCCATGAGACTTTTACCTGCCCTTAGTGAGAATGTTCTTGCATACAAAACTAAATCAGGTAAGCATAGTCCCCCCTTATTCTTTTTCCTACGCAGCTTCCTCCACGCTATTCTAACACCTTTGGAGGCCCAGATAAAAGTATTCAATTTTGACTGGAGAGTCCTCAAACTTTTCTCATTGAATACAAGTGGAATATTCTGTAGTATAAAACTTAACTTAGGCAGCAGCATCATTTTTATTAAATTCACTCGACCAATCAAAGTTAAAGGTAAGTGAGTCCAGCCCAATAAAGAATTATGTATTTCTTTAGTGATCTTTTGGAGATTTGTTTCTGCGATCTTATCTATATTTTGAGTAACCAATATTCCCAAATACCTAATTACCTTTTTCATTGGATAAGCACAAGTACCCACATTCCATGCCATACATTCAGTTTTTGTAGCATTTATTTCATATCCCGAGACATTCCCAAACTTCTTTGCTTCTTCATATATTAACGGGATTGAAACAGTTGGATCCGATGTGTATACCATTAAATCATCGGCATATAATGCCACCTTCTTCTCCCAATCCCTAAATTTAAAGGATTGTATATCTGAATGTAATCTGATTTTTTCAGCCAAAGGCTCAATATGCAAATTGAATAGCATCGGGGATAGAGGGCATCCCTGTCTAGTGCCTCTCTGGATTTTAACAGGAGCAGTTAGATTACCATTTACTAAAATTCTCGCTGTAGGGGCTTGATATATCAAAGAAACTGACCTACGGAAGTTCTTACCTAAATTATATTCTTCTAATATGTATTTTAAGTAGGCCCACCTTACTCTATTGAAAGCCTTCGTAGTGTCTAATGTTATTATAGCTAACGGAATTTTGTATGCAGTTGCTATATCAATCGCCCCAATCAAATTATAAGTAAGGTCCCTTATTTCTCTCCCCTTAACAAATCCCTTTTGATCCCTATGGAGAAGGCACTCTGATACCCCATTCAATCTCTCTGCCAATATTTTCGCATAGATCTTATAATCGATATTAAGCAGAGAGATGGGCCGATATGAATCACAAAATCTTGGTGATTTAGAGGGTTTAAGAATTAACGAAACCGTTGCTTCATTCCACGAGGGTGGAATATCTCCTCCTTCTTCAAAGATATGGGCGAATAATAACATCAAAACCGGAGCAAGAACATCCCTTAAAACTTTGTACAATTCAGCAGGTAACCCATCAGGGCCTGCAGCTTTTCCAGATTTGCCCAAGTCAATGACTTTTTCAATCTCAACTCTAGAGATCGGCAAATCCATGTTATGGGATTTGTCATCAGTGATCTTTTTAATAGGAGTCTGACCCAACCAATTTCTTATTTCATCGTCTCGAACAGTTAGATCTTCATGGTAAACTTCCTCGAAGTATAACTGAAAGGCTTTTTCAATTTCATCGGGGGATTTAAGTGTATTCCCCGGGACAGTAGAGTTTATCTCACTAATAGTACCCCTGGCCAGGTCTTGCTTCGTCTTCCATGCCAGAAGCTTCCCACAGCTCTACCCATATTCAAAATGAGCTAGCTTACTGGCTTGCCATTTCTTTTTCAACCTTGAGTCAAGCACAACTGCCAGATCTGATTTAAGAGTTTCTAACCTCACTGCCCTGTTCGTATCTGAGGGGTTACTCTGATGTGTAATAATATTATTCTCTGTTTCTTGTATTTTTTTTTCTATCACCTCGACTTCAGCTTTATACTTTTTATATCTGTCAAGCTGTAAAAAAGTTATTATACCCCTTAAAAAAGCTTTATAAGCATCCCATACCATATGTATTGGAGCAGTGCCTAAATTAATTTGAAAAAAGACCTCTGTTTCTAATATTAATTTCTCAATTATTTCTTCTTCCAGAAGAATGGCTTGCTCTGCAGTCCATCTCCTGGAAACAGGACTAATTGGTACCATGAGAGTTAATGACACTGCTGAGTGGTCAGAGAGATGTTCCCCTACATGATTAATGTCCTGGACCCAATTCTTTAAAACTGTACTCAAGAGAAAGTAGTCTATTCTAGATTTATGGTTATATTTTTTATTATGAAAAGTATAGCCTCTTTTCTTGCCCATTTTACTTCTCCATACGTCATACCAGGCAAACTGTTTCATTGTATTTTTAATTAATGCAGCCATTTTAAAGTTAAAGATAGCTCTGCTATTCTGCGATTTATCGAGTACATGATCTAAGACCACGTTAAAATCTCCAGCTAATATTAGTGGATCTGTATAGTTCAATAATTCAGATAGTAAATTCTTAAAGGGCCCTGGATCATCAATGTTTGGGCCATAATACCCTGCCACTGTAAACTTGAATGTATGGCACTTAACCTTAGCTACCACCCATCTCCCCATTTTATCCACTGTACTAGACTCAAGGGAGATAGCTGAGTTTTTCTTAATTATTATTGCAACTCCCTTTGTTGAGTGTTGTTGCGTAGTACAAATAACATTCTGAATCCATTTTCTAGATTTACATAAAGACTTTAATTCGCTCTCCAGCAAATGTGTCTCTTGTAAAATGAGAATCTGTTCTGAGGCGTCCCTCAAATACTGAAAAAATGTTTCCATCCTATATTTGGTCCTCAGTCCATTAAGATTCCAGGAAAGCACCTTTAACCCAAAATATTGATTATCCACTGGGCATACCATTTTCTTGATCTCTTCTTTGATTAAATCTTTCATCATTCTGGCGTCTCGGACATTTTTTTTTCATTTTCTCCCACTGCTCCCCACCCTGTGCTCCCCCCCTCACACCCTTCAGTGAACCCTTCCCTGGAGAACCCCCCCTTACCTCCTTCATGGCCTCAAACTAGGCCTATGGGGTCCCTCTTCTTAGGTCAGGAGCTTAATACTAAACTTGTAATCTTTCATATCCCGAGAGTTACTATTTATCTTTCTCTTCCCCTCCTATCCCTGCCCCACTAGATATAGACTGTAGGAAGAACTCAGCATCTTCTACCCTTCTAAATATTCTCATTCTATTGTTATGCGTCACTTTCAATGATGCTGGGAATTTTAGCTGTGCTGTAGCACCCATTTTTTTTAGAGGATCCAATAATTTGCCCAGTTCCCATTGTCTTGAAGCTGTAATTGCTGAGACATCTGATCTTATCTGGAATGTTATACCTTCTGCAGTCAGGGAATTTAATTTTAGTGTATTATTGAGTATTTCTTCTTTCAAACTATATGTCACAAAGTGTACCAAGATTTTCCTTGGTCTCGTTTTATTGGGGTTGAGCCTGAAAGGATCCCTATGTACTCTCTGTATATCAGCCATCAAGGCTTCCTCTGAGCACTCAACATGTGTTGCTTGTTTTATTAACTTTACTACGTACTCTTTTATTTTACTTCCCTCTACTCCTTCTGGTACCTTTAGCAGGCGGATATTATTTCTCCTTTGAGAATTTTCTAATGACTCTAGTTTATCTTGCAATTCCAAATCTTTTTCTTTTAAAACCGCTATGCTCTTTGTATGCACTACCTCTTTCTGCACCTCTCTTTCCTGTTACTGAACTTGTCTTACCTCTTTCTACACCTCTTTTGCCTTTTTATGCACGTCTCTAGCTTCTTTCTGCACCTCTGTTGCTTTTTTTGCACCTGTCTTCTCTCTTTCTCCACCACTTTTCCCTCTTTCTGCACCTCTCTTGCCTCTATCTGTATCAATCCAGCATTCTTCTATAGTTCTCTTGCCTCTTTCTGCACCTCTGTTGCTTCTTTCTGCATTTCTATTGCATCTTTCTGTACCCCTCTTGCCTCTTTCTGCACCTCTGTTGGTTCTTTCTGCTCTTCTCTTGCTTCATCCAGCACCTCTCTTGCTTCTTTCTGCATCCCTCTAGCCTCTTTCCGTACCCCTTTTCACTCTGTCTGTACCCCTGTTCCCTCTTTCTGCACCTCTCCCCTTTTTCTGCAACTCTCTTGCCTCTTTCTGCAGTTCTCTTGCTTCCTTCTGCACCTCTGTGGCTTCTTTCTGCACCTCTCTTGCCTCTTTCTGCACCCCTCTTGCCTCTTTCTGCTCCCCTGTTGCCTCTTTCTGCACTTCTCTTGCTTCTGTCTGTACCCCTCTTGCATTTTATGCACCCCTCTTGCCTCTTTCTTCATCCCTCTTCCCTCTTTCGGCACCTCTCTTGCCTCTTTCTGAACCTCTGTTGCTTCTTTCTGCACTTCTCATGCCTCTTTCTGCACCTCTCTTGCCTCTTTGTGCATCTCTGTTGCTTCTTTCTGCACCCCTCTTGCCTCTTTCTGTACCTCTGTTGGTTCTTTCTGCCCTTCTCCTACTTCTTTCTGCACCCCACTCGCTTCTTTCCGTGCCTCTGTTGCTTCTTTCAGCACTTCTCTTCCTTCTTTCTGTACTTGTCTTGCTTCTTTATACCTCTCTCTTGCCTCTTTATGTACTTTTCTTGCCTCTTTCTGCACCTCTGTAGCTTCTTTCTGTACTTCTCATTCCTCTTTCTGTACCTTGTTCCCTGTTTCTGTACCTCTCGTGCCTCTTTCTGCACCTCTCTTGCCTGTTACTGAACTTGTCTTACCTCTTTCTACACCTCTTTTGCCTTTTTATGCACGTCTCTAGCTTCTTTCTGCACCTCTGTTGCTTTTTTTGCACCTGTCTTCTCTCTTTCTCCACCGCTTTTCCCTCTTTCTGCACCTCTCTTGCCTCTATCTGTACCAATCCAGCATCCTTCTATAGTTCTCTTGTCTCTTTCTGCACCTCTGTTGCTTCTTTCTGTATTTCTCTTGCATTTTTCTGCACAATCAATCAGGGAATTGTAAGCACGCTACTCACCCGTGAGGGTCTCAAGGTGCTGGGGGGGTCCGCAGATCTGTTTAGCCGAAGAGCCAGGTCTTGAGGGTCTTCCTGAAGGTGTTCAGGGAGGGGCGCATCTGATGTCTGCCGGTAGCTCGTTCCAGGTATTGGCTGCAATGTGAGAGAAGGATCTTCCGCCTGCTCTGACTCTGTGGATGCACTGGGTTTCAGCCAGTGCGAGGTTGGAAGATCAGAGGTTTCTTTTGGGTACTTGGAAGTTGATGCTGTCGTTGAGGTATTTGGGTCCGTTGTTGTGTAGGCATTTGTAGGCATGAGAGAGGATTTTGAAAGTCACTCTTTTCTCCACAGGGAGCCAGTGGAGACTTCGTAGGTGTTGGCTGATGTGTTCATGTTGGGGGATGCCGAGGACGAGTCTGGTGGTGGTGTTCTGTATTGTCTTGAGTTTGCGGAGTAGGGACTTGTTGATGCTGGCGTAGAGTGCATTTTCATAGTCGAGTCTGCTGGTGATGAGTGCATGGGTGACTGTCTTCCTTGACTCAGGGGGATCCACTTGAAGGTCTTACGGAGGATGCGGAGGGTGTTGAAGCAGCTGGAGGTGACAGCATTGACATGTTGGTTCATGGTGAGTAATGAGTCAAGTATGATGCCAAGGTTCTTGGTGTGGTCTGAGGGGGTAGGTGGGCTTCCGAGGGCAGTCGGCCACCAGGTGCTGTCCCATTCAGAAGGGGTGGTACAGAGGACGAGGACTTCTGTCTTCTCAGTGTTGAGCTTCAGGCAGCTGTTGGGCATCCAGACTGCGATGTCTTGCATTCCTTTCTGGAAGTTGAGTTTGGCAGTGGTGGGGTCTTTGGTGTGGGAGAGTATGAGCCGCGTGTCGTCGGCATAGGATACGATGTTGAGGCTGTGTTGTCGGACAATGGCTGCGAGGGGGGCCATGTAGATTTTGAAGAGGGTGGGACTCAGTGATGAACCCTGTGGGACTCTGCATGTGACTTTTGTGGGGTCAGAGAGGAAGGGTGGGAGTCTGATCTTGTGGCTTCTTCCGGTGAGGAATGATCGGATCCAGTCCAGGGCTGTTCCTTGTATGCCTGCGTCGTGTAGTCTGGCGACTAGTGTGTGGTGGGAGATGGTGTTGAAGGCCGCTGATAGGTCGAGTAGGATGAGGGCTGCGGAGTGGCCTTGGTCCAGGAGGGTGCAGATGTTGTCTGTGGCGGCGAGTAGGGTAGACTCTGCTGTGGTTGCTTCAGAATCTGGATTGGGACAGGTCGAGGACAGCGTTCTCTTCAATGAATCGTGTCAGTTTCCTGTTGACTGTTTTCTCTGCAACTTTGGCTGCGAAGGGGAGGAGCAAGATGGGCCGATAGTTCTTGAGGTCGGTGGGGTCAGCTGTGGGCTTCTTGAGCAGGGGTCTGACTTCTGCATGCTTCCAGTTGTCTGGGAAGGTGCCTGTTTTGAAGGTGGTGTTGATGGTGCGTTGTAGTTCGGGTGCAATGGTGGCCACGGCTCTGTGGTAGATGTGAGGGGGCAGGGGATGGTGGGAGCCCCTGAGTGGATGCTTTTCATGGTCGAGGTAGTGTCTTCGGCCATGATCGGTGTCCAGTTGGAGATGGTGGGCTGGCTGGTGTTTCTGGGGGCGGGGGGCCGTCTGTGGCACCTGGTGGATGGTCAATGAAGTTGTCATAGAGGTTTTTGATCTTGAGGTGGAAGTAGGTTCCAAGCTTGTCGCAGAGGTCTTGGGATGGGGTAATGTCTTTGTCTTCGCTGCGTGGGTTGTTGAATTCTTGAATGACACTGAAAAGTTCCTTGGAGTTGGTAGAGTTGGCCAGGATTTTGATCTGGTTGAAGTTCCTCTTGGTGGCTCTGATCTGGTTGTGGTAGTCTGTCATGGCGTCTTTATAGGTGGTATGGTTTTCGGTTGTCTTGGTGTTTCTCCAGTTCTTCTCCAGGCATCTGCAGGTGCGTCTTGCTTCTTGGAGAGTCAGGGTGAACCAGGCGGCTTTCCTGGGGCGTTGTCTGTCGGGGTTGCGTAGTTGGGCAAGCTCTTCTGTGCAGTTGGAGATCCAGGTGTGGAGTTCTCTGGCTGCGTCATTTGTGTCGGGTGCCTAGGTGTAGTTGTCTCAGGTAAGGGTGGAGTTAAGTTGCTCATTGGTAACCTTGCTCCATTTCCTTCGTGGTGGGTGTGGGGCTGGTTTGGGTGCCTTGGGTTTGTTGATGGCGAAGTATACGCAGTGGTGGTCGGTCCATGGCGGCTGCATTGTGTGGCTGAATTGGACGCTGTTTCCTGCCGCGAAGATGGGGTCGAGGGTGTGTCCTGCTCTGTGGGTCAGTGTGTTGACGAGTTGTTTAAGTCCGATGCTGGTGAGGTTGTCGAGAAGGATAGTGGAGTTGGGGTCGCTGGGGTTGTCGAGGTGGAAGTTCAGGTCTCCAATGAGTATGTAGTTTGTCGAGGCAATGGCATGGGGTGCGATGAAGTCAGTGATGGTAGTGGCGAAGGGTGTTCAGGGGCTGGGGTTCTGTAGATGAGGGTTCCTTGGAGTGTGGCTTTGGGGGTGGTCTGGATCTAGAAGTGCAGGTGCTCAGCAGAGGGGAAGGTTTTGATGGAGGTGGTGAGGTGGAGGGTGCTCTTGTGAGCAATGGCGAGGGTGGTTGGGGCAGTCTTTCCTCTGGATCTTGTATCCGTCTGGGATGGCGGTGATGATGTCGGGGTGTAGGATGCGTTGGTCCAGGTCTCTGTGAAGAAGGCGATGTCGGGAGAGAGTCGAGTAGGTTCCAGATTTCCATGGCATGTTTGTGTACGGAGCGTATGTTGAGGAGGATGCATTTTAGGGTATCGCCATTGCTGGCGTCAGCGGTGTTGGAGGCCGGGGTGGTGGTGAGGGTCTGGCGGCAGTGGACACAGGAGAACTGGCCATGGGTCGTGTTCGGCAAGGCCTGTTGGCATTCTCTAAGACTTCCAAGGTTGAGTGCGAGGAAGGTGGTGGTGTCATAGCGATGGGTAGTGGGAGGTCCAGGGTTCCTGGCACTGGCTGCAGATGGGCACAGACGGGCTTGCCTTTGGTGCGTCTTTGGCACACCCGCTGAGCACGTCCGCTGTGTGACCGTGCAGTGGCTGCCATTAAGTAGGGGAGGTGGGAGGGAGGAGAGGCTGGGAGGCAGGAGTAGGGGAATTCCTCTTTCTGCACCTCTGTTGGTTCTTTCTGCTCTTCTCTTGCCTCTTTATGCACTTCCCTTGCCTCTTTCTGCACCTCTGTTGCTTATTTCAGCACTTCTCTTGCCTCTTTCAGCAGTTCTATTCCCTCTTTCTGCAGTTATCTTGCCTCCTTCTGCACCTCTGTTGCTTCTTTTTGTTGTTCTTTTGCCTCATTCTGTACCTCTCTTGCCTGTTTCTGCACATCATTTGCCTCTTTCTGCACCTCACTTGCCTCTTTATGCACTTTTCTTACTTTATTATGCACCTCTCTTGTTTCTTTCTGTATCTCTCTTGTCTCTTTCATGACTTTTCTTTGTTCTTTCTGCACCATTGCTGCTCCTTTCAGCACCTTTCTTGCCTTTTTCTGCATGGCTCTTGCCTCTTGCTGCACCCCATTTCCCTCTTTCTGTACCTCTCTTGCCTCTTTATGCACCCCTGTTCCCTCTTTGTGCACCCCTCTTGCCTGTTTCTGCACCCCTGTTGCTTCTTTCTGCACTTCTCTTGCCTCTTTCTGCATTTCTGTTCCTTCTTTCTGCACCTCTGTTGCTTCTTTCAGTTCTTCTCTTGCCTCTTTCTGCACCCCTCCTTCCTCTTTCTGCTCCTCTGTTGGTTCATTCTGCACTTCTCTTGCTTCTTTCTGTACCTCTCTTGCTTCTTTCTGCACCCCTCGTGCCTCTTTCTGTACCTCTGTTGGTTCTTTCTACACATGTCTTGCATCTTTATGCACCCCTCTTGCCTCTTTCTGCACCCCTCTTCCCTCTTTTGGCACCTCTATTGACTCAAGTCAAGTCAAAAAGCTTTATTCGGTGTAAATACAACAAACACCATAAAAGCATACTAATACACATACACATTTATACATCATACTTAATTTTCAAAATTTAAAATTAATTCTACAAATTAGATTTTACATAAAAATTAATTCAATTATAAAATTATTAAAATGTCAATGCATGAATAGATCATAATACATTGGTACGGCATCCGCAATTTGTGCAATAAAGTGCTAATACATTCAAATCCATCTAAAGTTAATAAAGTATCAATGCATGGAGAGTTCTTGGTACAGAATACATGCTACCACAATATAAACGATAAAGTGCTAGTGCTTATAAATACCTATATGTAAACATATATAATATTATACAATTAATAATCTTGTTCTTCATATAATAAAGCGTCCAAATGTACAAGTTTTTTCTTTTCCCAATTGAAAGTTGTATGTAACGTATAACAGAACTTATTACTTTTATATTATCCAGGCTACAAACAAAGTCAAACGCATTCTTATAACTATAAAGTGTATTTCTTAAAAAAAGGGGTTTTAAAATTGATTTCCGGATACCCATATAAAAAGGACAAAAAGTATAAAATGCATAGTTGATTGTGAAGTTTTACCATCACATGGGCAAGGTGGTAACGTATGACACCATTTTTCAGTACTTGGAAAGGCAATTAAACGGTGTAAAGTGCCCAACCTTAACCTAGTCAAATAGAATCTGTGTTGGGTATTCCTTACTAATGTCAAATATGGCTGAATACCCCTTATAGGTGGACCTTCACAATAGCTAACTACAGTTTTTTTTTTAATATCAGCACTTTCCCTTTCCTGCTCCATTACAGTTAAGTATTTTGATTTCAAATCATTTTTGGAAAAGGCCTGTATTGTAGTGGGATTGTTTTTAACAATCTCGACTTTACATTTCATTAAAAGTTTAAAAATATGCTCCAACCAGGGTATTTTGGAACTATGGTCAAGGGCTAGGCAGTCCATTATTAAATCCCTTGTGAACTTTGTTTCTTCCTTTGCCCAAAGCCCTCGCCAAAATGTCAGACCTACCATATTTATTGTATCACATAAATATGGTACAAATAACTCTTTATGTACAATAGCGTTCGCAGTAGCACTAGGGACCGCCAACAGCCTTTTTAAAAACTTATTCTCCTTTATTTGTAATGCAGCCGTATTTGTTCTCCCCCATATCGCTGCACCATAGCATACTCCTGAAACACACTTGCTCTTATACAACGCTAACATTTCCAATATGGGTTTGTTTCCTATTTTTGCCGCAAATTTAAATATACCTTCTGTGATTCTTACAAATTTCATTTTACATAATTCAATGTGCTTTTCCCAAGAACCATTGTTGCAGAACAACATCCCTAGATACGAAAAGGTAGATACTCTATTAATAAAAACCCCACCCACATGATGTTGTCTATGCTTTAGCTTTTTCCCCCACATGTCATTACAAAAGTTTTCTTTAAATTTAACTGCAAATCAATGTCCTTCATATATAGGGCAAAATTTTCTATCAAAATTTGCAGGCCATTTGCAGTCCTGGACATTAAAACAGCATCATCTGCATATAATAAAACAGGTGTGGGGCGTTTTCCTACTTTTGGGGCATCTGCAGCTAACTTTTGTAAAAATGGATCCACATTGTTTATGTATAATGAAAATAAAAGCGGAGCTAAAACACATCCTTGTCTAATCCCCGCTTTACCATAAAATCAGATGTACATTCTCCCATCTTCCCATATCGTACCCTAGTAGTTAAAAAGGCATACATTTGTGATAAAAGTGAAATTATTTCAATTGGAGCCCCTAGCCCCTTCAATGTTTGCCAAAGCTTTTGATGATTCACTAAATCGAAGGCGCTAGTTAGGTCAACAAAACATAGGTGGAGAACCCCTTCCCTAGCCTTTGTATACTTCCCTATTAATAATTCTAAATTTAGGCACTGCTCTACCGTCCCAATACCCCTTCTGAAACCATACTGGGCTTCAGTCAAGATTTTACTATCACTAGCCCAGTCTTCTAGCCTTTCTAGCATAATTCGGCCCATCAACTTCGATGAGGTGTCAAGAAGGGATATTGGGCGGTAGCAGTTTGCCTTCCCTCTGTCCCCCTTTTTAAAGATGGGAACAATAATACTTTGTACCCAGGTTGAGGGTAATACGCCACCCAAGACCACGTTAAAAACATTCAATAAAATAGGTATCCAGAAATCTGTATTACATTTAAAAACATCTATGGGCACCCCTTCAGGTCCAGCAGCTTTTCCATTAGCACATTTTTCAAGGGCTGATTTGATTTCTTCTGTATTTATAGGTATTGCCTTTACTGGGTTTACTATTATGAACTTATCTCTTTTACAGTCAATTATTTTTAGGCCATCGGGGTTAAAAATCTTCTCAAAATGTAACACCCAGTCTTCGGGCGAGACCACAGTGTCAATCCTTACTTCATTGCTTCCTTTGAAATACGGATGATTAATTGTCTTCCAAAAAAGAATAGAGTCTTTCATCTCAGCTGCCTGCTTAAGCTTCTCCCATGCACCCTCACGAATCTCCCTTTTTCTATTGACCAAGGTTTTTTTATAATTTTTTCTTGCGGTACTAATCATTACTGGGTCCCTAGGTTTTTGTTTGAGGGCAAATTTCAATTCCCCATTCAACTTCGTGCATTCATGACTAAACCATCTTGGGTTAAGATCACAGATTTTCTTCTTCTTTTTTACTATTAGATTACCAGCAATTTCCTTCGCAATATTACTAAAAGCATTTATGGTAGCTATTTTGCTCGAAGAACTATCTAAACAGATTTCTAAGTCCTTTTGTGTTCTCTCTCTAATGTTTTCCATAAACATAACTGGGTTAACGCCCGTCCATTTTATGGATATACCATTGTTTCCTTGGACGTCAATATCAGCATCTACTCTTTTCCTCGTAGTTTGGTCGGCAAGTCTATATTCAATATCAAGCTCAAAGGATGATGATCACTAAACAGGCTAACATTTATCAGGACTCTCTCAACCAATTTTCTACCGTTTGCTGATATTATAAAATGATCTATGTTTGACGAGGACCTAGCTCCTACAAAGGTATGTAATTTAGTTTCTCCTTCTAGTATATTAGGTTCTAAAACAATTAGATCATATTTGTGTGTCACCATATTAATGGCCTCCCCATATATGTCATGCACAAAGTGTGTAATCTTATCACCATAATCATCACAATATCCACAGGGTTCACCTACTTCATATTCACATCTAACAGAGTTGAAATCCCCCGCCCACACTAAAACATATTCTCCTGTCACTCCCTTTAGGAAACAGTCCAAGTCCTTTTCTAATAAGCTAATTACCTTACTCTTTGTATTATCAAACACGTTATTATAAAAATTTATAGCAACAATTGATTCTTTTCCATTAGATTCAAGATATACAAACTGATAATATTTAGATGTAATAAAAGTTTTCTTTAAAATCAATGGTAAGGTAACAGCTATTAATGTGGCTAAGCCACCCTTTGCCCTTCCCTTTCTGGACGGTGAAGCATTGGTACAAATTGTCTGATAACCATTTATACAGAAAAAATCAGTACTCCAGGTTTCCTGTAACATTACTACTCCAAAACCATCCAACATTTGCAACCAGTTTGTATCACGTAATTTGTTTTTAATGCCTGCTATATTCCACGTCATGATTTTCAGAGACTCACTGTGATATAATCTAGATTCATCTTT
Organism: Calotriton arnoldi; assembly: GCA_963921515.1. NCBI lineage: Eukaryota > Metazoa > Chordata > Amphibia > Caudata > Salamandridae > Calotriton > Calotriton arnoldi. Next base: position 736,094 of record CAWUFW010008621.1, read on the forward strand.
CTTCAGGTTACTAATGGGAATACTATTACTATAATCACCTATAAGAATGTCTGAAATTCCCATATACCGAGTACCTATCCAATTTTCCATAGGTGAACTCGGGGTATGGGGATTAACATCTCCCGCAGTGCTTAAAAGAGGGTCTTCTGGACTAATTTCCTTAGTCAAGTCTATAATACCAACATCTAGCAGGCCTTCAGCATTTACTTCTACCTTTCTTCCATATAGTTGATCAACAGCTGTATGTCAATCTATGTCTCCACAACTCTGCAGTGGTGCATATCTATTATACAGCGGCATGTGCAAGGATGGATTAAATCTAGAAACTGTGTTAGGACTATCTGGATTTGGTCTATAAAAAAGCCTAATGGAACGGCTATTATGATATTATTTATGTCCGAACAATCTCCTTTTCCACAATGTATAAGATATTTCAATATATCTCCCACTAATTTTTTATTTCGGAAGTTCACCACAATGCAGTCTCCCTGACATGATTTCCGCGATGTACCCAGCCAATTCGTTCTCCTCAACATGATTATGTCCTGATATAAAATATGCACCCCAACATTTGTATTTAGACAAAACCAATGGACCACTTGATTCTTCATAGTATCATATGTTTCCTTCTGATTTCCCGATAGTTTGGGTACATTCTTTAAAACTATGACATAAGGTGTTGCCTCGGGGGAGATTTAGTGGCCCCTTGTAGTAATTTGCACCTAATGTATAGCTATTCTCCATGTGTAATAACGGTTTTTTAAATACTGTTGTGTCCTGATATTTATCTTCCATATCTTTATTACTTTGACTTGTAAATTTTGAGGTAACTGATAAAAGTGGCTCCGTTTCTGTATGTACTGCAGGGATGATTCTAATGGCCGGACTTGAGTTTCCTTTAACAGATCCCGTTTGGGTTTGTCCTAACTTAAAGTTATTAGATGTTTTGCCTATATTTTTCATTAATTGAAATTCAGAAAACATGTCCGTCAGGTGTACCACATCCTTCTGGATTTGTTTAATCTCCTGCATTAAACGTCTTTCAATACAGTCCATTTTGCCATGTAGTTTTTTGCATAACATTTCCAAATCTGAAGTTTTCTGTTTTGTTTGGTCGGGTTCCTTGCTAATCGGTCCAGGGATACATCCTCCCTTTTACGCTTGGCTTTTAGCTTAGCTTTGGGTGTACACTTTTGTTTTTCCACAGGGCTATCTACAAGTTGGCCTGGTTGTTTCATCTTTTTTGCTGGAGGGGATATCAAAGACATATCATCTGTTAGATCTAAAATTTCCAGGGATGTGTTTTGAATGCAGGGATTAAAGGATTTATGTTTATCCAAACTAGTACGAGCCTTTATTTCATGTTTAGCTTGCTCCGTGTCCCTATCGCTCGCAATATTTTCAGATGTTAGGGGCTCCGTTTCTCCCTCTAGTATCGATTCCTTTAAAACCGCGTCAAGGGCTGTCTTTGTGGCTGCCAGTTGTTCCTCCACATGTATAATTTCATCATTTATAAGACCCACTGCATTTGTTAAATATTTTGTTATTGGTGCATTTTTTGTAGTATTCATGGACTTCTTCCCCCTTCTTGTGGTAACTTTCTTTTACCCATAATGGCAGGCTATTCAAATACACAGTCACTATTCCAGTATGGGTATATTCTTACCGTTACCTTGTGTCTCCACCGAATAGCAACGCAAAGGGAATGGCCCTGCCCAGCCACGTCCTGTCGCAGACGGGCGCAGACGGGCCCGCCCTTGGCCCGGGCTTCGCCCGGGCACGGCCCGGGCACGCCCGCGCGCGTCCCGCGCTGCGGGTGGCCTGGCCGCTCCTTTACGCGCCTCCAGGCGCGAGAATCAGCGTCGCCGCTACAGGGGCAACAGGGGCTGCTGGGGATTGTAGTTTGCCGTTCCCCTCACGGCGAGATGGATGAAGAGTGCCTGAAGCCGTTTCCCTCACGGCAAGTGAGTAAAATAGAGATATGGCCGTTCCCCTCACGGCAGGATAGCAGAGTGACCTGCACAGACACGGTGTCCCGCGCTGCGGGTGGCCTGGCCGCTCCTTTACGCGCCTCCAGGCGCGAGAATCAGCGTCGCCGCTACAGGGGCAACAGGGGCTGCTGGGGATTGTAGTTTGCCGTTCCCCTCACGGCGAGATGGATGAAGAGTGCCTGAAGCCGTTTCCCTCACGGCAAGTGAGTAAAATAGAGATATGGCCGTTCCCCTCACGGCAGGATAGCAGAGTGACCTGCACAGACACGGTGTCCCGCGCTGCGGGTGGCCTGGCCGCTCCTTTACGCGCCTCCAGGCGCGAGAATCAGCGTCGCCGCTACAGGGGCAACAGGGGCTGCTGGGGATTGTAGTTTGCCGTTCCCTCACGGCGAGATGGATGAAGAGTGCCTGAAGCCGTTTCCCTCACGGCAAGTGAGTAAAATAGAGATATGGCCGTTCCCCTCACGGCAGGATAGCAGAGTGACCTGCACAGACACGGTGTCCCGCGCTGCGGGTGGCCTGGCCGCTCCTTTACGCGCCTCCAGGCGCGAGAATCAGCGTCGCCGCTACAGGGGCAACAGGGGCTGCTGGGGATTGTAGTTTGCCGTTCCCCTCACGGCGAGATGGATGAAGAGTGCCTGAAGCCGTTTCCCTCACGGCAAGTGAGTAAAATAGAGATATGGCCGTTCCCCTCACGGCAGGATAGCAGAGTGACCTGCACAGACACGGTTTTCTGCATCTCTGTTGTTTCTTTCAGCACTTCTCTTGCCTCTGTATACACTTTCTCCTTGCCTCTGTATATACTCTCTCCTTGCCTCTGTATACACTCTCCTGGCCTCTTTCTGCACCTCATTTGCTTCTTTCTGCATCCCTCTAGCCTCTTCCTTCTTCCCTCTTTCCTCTTTTTGCACACCTGTTCCCTTTTTCTGCACCTCTCTTCCCTGTTTCGGCAACTCTCTTGCCTACTACTGCAGTTCTCTTGCTTCCTACTGTACCTCTGTTGCTTCTTTCTGCACCTCTCTTGCCTCTTTCTGCACCCCTCTTGCCTCTTTCTGCTCCCCTGTTGCTTCTTTCTGCACTTCTCTTGCTTCTGTCTCTACCTCTCTTAGATCTCTTTGCACCCCTGTTGACTACTTCTTCACTCCTCTTCCCTCTTTCTGAAGTTCTCTTGCCTCCTTCTGCACCTCTGTTGCTTCTTTCTGCAGTTCTCTTGCCTATTTTTATACCGCTCTTGTCTGTTTCTGCACTTCACTTGCCTCATTCTGCACCTAACTTACCACTTTATACACTTCTCTTGCTTTTTTCTGCACCTCTCTTGTTTCTTTCTGCAAGTCTCTTGTCTCTTTCATCACTTCTCTTGGTTCTCTCTGCACCTCTGTTGGTTCATTCTGCACTTCTCTTGCTTCTTTCTGCACCCCTCGTGCCTCTTTCTGTACCTCTGTTGGTTCTTTCTACACATGTCTTGCATCTTTATGCACCCCTCTTGCCTCTTTCTGCACCCCTCTTCCCTCTTTTGGCACCTCTATTGACTCTTTCTGCACCCTTGTTCCCTCTTTGTGCATCCCACTTGCCTGTTTCTGCACTTATATGGTGTCTTTATACACTTCTCTTGTTGCATTCTGCACCCCTGTTGCTTCTTTCTGCACGTCTCTTGCCTCTTTCTGCATTTATGTTCCTTCTTTCTGCACTTGTCTTGCCTCTTTCTGTACCAATGTTGCTTCTTTCATTTCTTCTAATTGCCTCTTTCTGAACCCCTCCTGCCTCTTTCTGCTCCTCTGTTGGTTCTTTCTGCCCTTCTCTTACTTCTTTCTGTACCTCTCTTGCTTCTTTCTGCACCCATCATGTCTCTTTCTGTACCTCTCTTGGTTGTTTCTACACTTCTCTTGCGTCATTATGTACCTCTCTTGCTTCTTTCTGCACCCCTCTTGCCTTTTTCTGCACTTCTCTTGCCTCTTTCTACACCCCTCTTTCCTCTTTCTGCACCTCTTTTGCCTCCTTCTGCAGTTCTCTTGCCTCTTTCTGTAGTTCTCTTGCCTCCTTCTGCACCTCTGTTGCTTCTTTCTGCAGTTATCTTGCCTCTTTCTGTACCTGTCTTGCTTGTTTATGCATCTCAGTTACTTCTTTCTGCACCTCTCTTGCCTCTTTCTGTACCTCTCTTGGTTGTTTCTACACTTCTCTTACGTCATTATGTACCTCTCTTGCTTCTTTCTGCACCCCTCTTGCCTTTTTCTGCACTTCTCTCTGCCTCTTTCTACACCCCTCTTCCCTCTTTCTGCACCTCTTTTGCCTCCTTCTGCAGTTCTCTTGCCTCTTTCTGTAGTTCTCTTGCCTCCTTCTGCACCTCTGTTGCTTCTTTCTGCAGTTATCTTGCCTCTTTCTGTACCTGTCTTGCTTGTTTAGGCATCTCAGTTACTTCTTTCTGCACCTCTCTTGCCTCTTTCTGTACCTCACTTGCCTCTTTCTGCAGTGCTCTTGCTTTTTTCTGCATCTCTGTTGTTTCTTTCAGCACTTCTCTTGCCTCTGTATACACTTTCTCCTTGCCTCTGTATATACTCTCTCCTTGCCTCTGTATACACTCTCCTGGCCTCTTTCTGCACCTCATTTGCTTCTTTCTGCATCCCTCTAGCCTCTTCCTTCTTCCCTCTTTCCTCTTTTTGCACACCTGTTCCCTTTTTCTGCACCTCTCTTCCCTGTTTCGGCAACTCTCTTGCCTACTACTGCAGTTCTCTTGCTTCCTACTGTACCTCTGTTGCTTCTTTCTGCACCTCTCTTGCCTCTTTCTGCACCCCTCTTGCCTCTTTCTGCTCCCCTGTTGCTTCTTTCTGCACTTCTCTTGCTTCTGTCTCTACCTCTCTTAGATCTCTCTGCACCCCTGTTGACTACTTCTTCACTCCTCTTCCCTCTTTCTGAAGTTCTCTTGCCTCCTTCTGCACCTCTGTTGCTTCTTTCTGCAGTTCTCTTGCCTATTTTTATACCGCTCTTGTCTGTTTCTGCACTTCACTTGCCTCATTCTGCACCTAACTTACCACTTTATACACTTCTCTTGCTTTTTTCTGCACCTCTCTTGTTTCTTTCTGCAAGTCTCTTGTCTCTTTCATCACTTCTCTTGGTTCTCTCTGCACCTCTGTTGGTTCATTCTGCACTTCTCTTGCTTCTTTCTGCACCCTCGTGCCTCTTTCTGTACCTCTGTTGGTTCTTTCTACACATGTCTTGCATCTTTATGCACCCCTCTTGCCTCTTTCTGCACCCCTCTTCCCTCTTTTGGCACCTCTATTGACTCTTTCTGCACCCTTGTTCCCTCTTTGTGCATCCCACTTGCCTGTTTCTGCACTTATATGGTGTCTTTATACACTTCTCTTGTTGCATTCTGCACCCCTGTTGCTTCTTTCTGCACGTCTCTTGCCTCTTTCTGCATTTATGTTCCTTCTTTCTGCACTTGTCTTGCCTCTTTCTGTACCAATGTTGCTTCTTTCATTTCTTCTAATTGCCTCTTTCTGAACCCCTCCTGCCTCTTTCTGCTCCTCTGTTGGTTCTTTCTGCCCTTCTCTTACTTCTTTCTGTACCTCTCTTGCTTCTTTCTGCACCCATCATGTCTCTTTCTGTACCTCTCTTGGTTGTTTCTACACTTCTCTTGCGTCATTATGTACCTCTCTTGCTTCTTTCTGCACCCCTCTTGCCTTTTTCTGCACTTCTCTTGCCTCTTTCTACACCCCTCTTTCCTCTTTCTGCACCTCTTTTGCCTCCTTCTGCAGTTCTCTTGCCTCTTTCTGTAGTTCTCTTGCCTCCTTCTGCACCTCTGTTGCTTCTTTCTGCAGTTATCTTGCCTCTTTCTGTACCTGTCTTGCTTGTTTATGCATCTCAGTTACTTCTTTCTGCACCTCTCTTGCCTCTTTCTGTACCTCTCTTGGTTGTTTCTACACTTCTCTTACGTCATTATGTACCTCTCTTGCTTCTTTCTGCACCCCTCTTGCCTTTTTCTGCACTTCTCTTGCCTCTTTCTACACCCCTCTTCCCTCTTTCTGCACCTCTTTTGCCTCCTTCTGCAGTTCTCTTGCCTCTTTCTGTAGTTCTCTTGCCTCCTTCTGCACCTCTGTTGCTTCTTTCTGCAGTTATCTTGCCTCTTTCTGTACCTGTCTTGCTTGTTTAGGCATCTCAGTTACTTCTTTCTGCACCTCTCTTGCCTCTTTCTGTACCTCACTTGCCTCTTTCTGCAGTGCTCTTGCTTTTTCTGCATCTCTGTTGTTTCTTTCAGCACTTCTCTTGCCTCTGTATACACTTTCTCCTTGCCTCTGTATATACTCTCTCCTTGCCTCTGTATACACTCTCCTGGCCTCTTTCTGCACCTCATTTGCTTCTTTCTGCATCCCTCTAGCCTCTTCCTTCTTCCCTCTTTCCTCTTTTTGCACACCTGTTCCCTTTTTCTGCACCTCTCTTCCCTGTTTCGGCAACTCTCTTGCCTACTACTGCAGTTCTCTTGCTTCCTACTGTACCTCTGTTGCTTCTTTCTGCACCTCTCTTGCCTCTTTCTGCACCCCTCTTGCCTCTTTCTGCTCCCCTGTTGCTTCTTTCTGCACTTCTCTTGCTTCTGTCTCTACCTCTCTTAGATCTCTCTGCACCCCTGTTGACTACTTCTTCACTCCTCTTCCCTCTTTCTGAAGTTCTCTTGCCTCCTTCTGCACCTCTGTTGCTTCTTTCTGCAGTTCTCTTGCCTATTTTTATACCGCTCTTGTCTGTTTCTGCACTTCACTTGCCTCATTCTGCACCTAACTTACCACTTTATACACTTCTCTTGCTTTTTTCTGCACCTCTCTTGTTTCTTTCTGCAAGTCTCTTGTCTCTTTCATCACTTCTCTTGGTTCTCTCTGCACCTGTGTTGCTTCTTTCAGCACTTCTCTTGCCTCTTTCTGCACTTCTCTTGCCTCCTTCTGCACCTCTGTTGGTTCTTTCTGAACCACTCTTGGCTCTTTCTGCACTGCTCTTGCCTCTTTTGGCAAGCTTCTTCTCTCTTTATGCACCTCCCTTGCCTATTTCTGCACCTATTTTGCCTTTTCTGCACTTCTCTTGCTGCTTTCTGCACCTATGTTGCTTCTTACTTCTCTTGCCTCTTGCTGTACCTCTGTTGCTTCTCTATGCACTTCTCTTGCCTCTTTCTGTACCTCTCTTGCTTCTTTCTGCACCACTCTTGCCTCTTTCTGTAACTCTCTTGCATCTTTCTGTAGTTCTCCTGTCTATTCTGCACCTCTGTTGCTTCTTTCGGTACTTCTCTTGCCCCTTTCTGCACCCCTCTTGCCTCTTTCTTCACCCCTCTTCCCTCTTTATGCACCTCTCTTGTCTCTTTCTGCACCTCTCTTGCCCATTTCTGTACCTCTCTTGCCTCTTTCTATACTTGTCTCCCCCCTCTCTGCACCCCTGTTGCTTCTTTCTAAAATGCTCTTGCTTCTTTCTGCAACTCTCTTGCTTCTTTCTGCACCCTTGTTGCCTATTTCTGCAATTGTCTTCTCTCTGTCTGCACCTCTCTTTTCTGTTTGTGCACCTCTCTTATCGGTTTGTGCACCTCTCTTGTCTCTTTGTGCACCTCTCTTGCCTCTTTCTGCACTTCTGTTGACTTTTTCTGCACCTCAGTGGCTTCTTTCTCTGCACCTCTTTTGCCTCATTCTGCATTTCTGTTCCTTCTTTCATCACTTTTCTTGCCCTTGTCTGTTCCCCTTATGTCTCTTTCTCTACCTCTGTTGCTTCTTTTTGCACCGCTCTTGCTTCTTTCTGTACCCCTCTTGACTTTTTCTACACCCCTTGTCTCGATTTCTGCACCTCTCTTCCCTCTTTCTGCACCCCTCTTGCCTCTTTATGTACCTCTTGGTTCTTTCTGCACTTCTCTTGCTTCTTTCATCACCCCTCTTGCTTCTTTCTGCACTTATCTTGCTTCTTTTAGCACCCCTCTTGCTACTTTCTGCACCCCTCTTGCCTCTTTCTGTACCCCTCTTCCCTCTTTCGGCACCCCTGTTCCCCCTTTCTGCACGTCTCTTCCCTTTTTTCTGCAACTCTCTTGCCTCTTTCTGCAGTTCTCTTGCTTCCTTCTGCACCTCTGTTGCTTCTTTCTGCACTACTCTTGACTCTTTCTGTACCTCACTTGCCTCTTTCTGCATTTCTCTTGCTTTTATCTGCACCTCTCTTCTTTCTTTCTGCACCTCTCTTGCTTCTTTCAACATTTCTCTTGCCTCCTTCTGCACTTCTCTTGCCTGTTTCTGCACCTCTCTTGCCTCTTTCTTCACCTCACTTCATTCTTTTTGTACCCCTCTTGCCTCTTTCTGCACCCCTCTTCCCTCTTTCTGTACCTCTCTTGCCTCTTTATGGACCCCTGTTCCCTCTTTTTGTACCTCTCTTGCCTGTTTATGAACCTCACTTGCTTCTATCTGCCCTTCTTTTGCTTATTTCTGCACCACTGTTGCTTCTTTCTGCATTTCTCTTATCTCTTTCTGTATTTCTCTTACCTCTTTATGTACTTCTCTTGCCTCTCTCTGCACTTATCTTGCCTCTTTCTGTACTTCTCTTGCCTCTTTCTGCACATTTGTAACTCTTTCTACACCTCTCTTGTTTTTTTATGCACTTCTGTTGCCTCTTTCTGTACTTCTCTTGTCTCTTTTGCACCTCACTTGCCTCTTTCTGCAGTTCTCTTGCCTCTTTCTGCACCTCACTCTCTTCGTTATGTACCTCTCTTGCCTCTTTCTGCACTTTTCTTGTTCTCTTCTGCACTTTGCTTGCTTCTTTCTGTACCTCTCTTATCTCTTTCTGCTCTTTTTTTGCCTCTTTCAGTATTTCTCTTGTCTCTTTTTGCACTTCTATTGCCTCTTTCTGTACTTCTCTTTCTTCTTTTTGCGATTATCTTGTCTCTTTTTGTGCTTCTCTTGCTTCTTTCTGTACTTCTCTTGCCTCTTTCTGCACCTCACTTGCCTCTTTCTGCACCTCACTCTTCTTTCTGCACCTATCTTGTCTCTTTCTTCACCTCTCTCTTCTTTCTCCACCCCTCTTGCCTTTCTGTACCCCTCTTCCCTCTTTCTGCACCTCTCTTGCCTCTTTCTGCACCCCTGTTCCCTCTTTCTGCAACTCTCTTGTCTGGTTTTGTAAGTCTCTTGCCTCTTTCTGCAGTTCTCTTGCCTCCTTATGCACCTCTGTTGCTTCTTTCTGCACTGCTATTGCCAGTTTCTGCACCTCCCTTGCCTCTTTCTGCAACCCTCTTGCCTCTTTCTGCAATGCTCTTCCCTCTTTTTGTAGTTTTCTTGCTTTTTTTCTGCACCTCTCTTGATTCTTTCTGCAACTCTCTTGTCTTGTACCTCTGTTTCTTATTTCAGCACTTCTCTTGCTTCTTTCTGCACTTGTATTGCCTCTTTCTATACCTCTCTTGTCTCTTTTTGTACTTCTCTTGCCTCTTTCTTCACCTATGTTGGTTCTTTCTGCACCTTTGTTGCTTCTTTCTGCACCCCTCTTGCCTCTTTCTGCACCCCTCTTCCCTCTTTCTGCACCTCTCTTGCCTTTTTCTGAACCTCTGGTCAATTTTTCTGCATCTCTCTTGCCTGTTTCTGCAACTCTCTTGCCTCTTTCTGCAATTCTCTTGCTTCCTTCTAAACCTCTGTTGCTTATTTATGCAGTTCTCTTGCCTCTTTCTGTACCCCTCTCACCTGTTTCTGTACCTCACTTGCCTCTTTCTGTACCTCACTTGACTCTTTCTGCACCTCTCTTGCTTTTTTAAGCACCTCTCTTGTTTCTTTGTGCAACTCACTTCTCTGGGTTTTGTCTGCACCTTTGTTGCTTCTTTCAAAACGTATCTTGCCTCTTTCTATACTTCTCTTGCCTGTTTCGGCACCTCTCCTGCCTCTTTCTGCACCTCTGCTGCCTTTTAATGCACCCCTCATTCCTATTTCTGCACCACCCTTGCCTCTTTCTTCCCCCTTACATCATTCTGCACATCTCTTGCCTCTTTCTGAACCCTGTTCCCTCTTTATGTACCTCTCTTTCCTGTTTCTGCACCTATATTGCCTCTATCTGCACTTCTCTTGCCTCATTATGCATTTCTTTTGCTTCTTTCTACACTTCTCTGGCTCTTTCTGCATTTCTGTTCCTTCTTTCTGCACTTCTCTTGCCTCTTTCTGCACCCCTCCTGCCTCTTTATGCACCTTCGTTCATTGCTTCTGCACTTATCTTGCTTCTTACCTCATCTCTCTTGCTTCTTTCTGCACCCATCCTGAATCTTTCAGCACCTCTGTTTGTTAATTCTGTACTTCTCTTCCCTCTTTCTGCACCTCTCTAGCCTATTTCTGCATCCCTGTTCCCTCTTTCTGCACCTCTCTTGCCTGCTACTGCCCTCTCTCATGTCTTTCTGCACTTCTCTTGCCTCTTCCTGCACCTCTGTTGCTTCTTTATGTGCTTCTCTTGCCTCTTTCTGCACTTCTCTAGTTTTTTTATGCACCTATATTGTCTCTTTCTGCACGTCTCTTGTCTTTATCTGTACTTCTCTTGCCTCTTTCTGTACCCCACTTTCTTCTTTTTGCACCTCACTCTTCTTTCTGCACCTCACTTGCCTCTTTCTGCACCTTACGCTCTTCTTTCTGCACCTCACCTTCCTCTTTCTGTATGTCTCTTGCCTCTTTCTGTACTTCTCCTGCATCTTTCTGCACTTCTATTGCTTCTTCCTGCACTTCTCTTGCTACTTTCTGTGCTTCTCTTGCCTCTTTCTGCGATTCTCTTGCTTCTTTCTGTACCTCACTTGCCTCTTTCTGCACCACACTCTTTTCTCTCTGCACCTCATGTGCCTCTCTTTGTGCTTCTCTTGCCTCTTTCTGTACCTCTCTTTTCTCCTTCTGCAACTCACTTGCCTCTTGCTGTACCTCACTCTCTGTTGCATCTTTCTGTACTACTCTTTCTTCTTTCTGTACCTCTGTTCTATCTTTCTGCACCTCTCTTGCCTGTTTCTGCACCTCTCCTGCCTCTTTCTGCACTTCTCCTGCTTCTTTCTGCACATTTCTTCCTCTTTCTGCACCTCTCTTGTTTCTTTCTGTACGTCTCTTGCCACTTTCTGTACCATTTTCCTCTTTCTGTAGTTTTCTTGCGTCTTTCTGCACCTCTTGCCTCTTTCTGCACATCTCTTGCTTCTTTCAGCACTTTTTTTGCCTCTTTTTGCATCCCTCTTGCCTCTTTCTGTACCTATGTTGGTTCTTTATGCACCACTCTTGCCTCTTTCTGCACCCCTCTTTCCTCTTTCTGCACCTCTCTTGTCTGTTCCTGCATCCCTGTTCCCTCTTTCTGCACCTCTCTCGTCTGTTTCTGCAACTCTGTTGCTTCTTTCTGCACTTCTCTTGCCTCTGTCTGTACCCCTCCTGCCTTTTTATGCACCTCACTTACCTCTTTCTGTACCTCTGTTGCCTCTTTCTGCACTTAACTTGCCTCTTTATGCACTCCTGTTGTTCTTTTTGCACCTCTCTTGTTTGTTTTTGCAACTCTCTAGTTTCTTTCATCACTTCTCTTGGTTCTTTCTGCACCTTCTTTGCTTCTTTCAGTACTTCTCTTGCCTCTTTATTCACTTCTCTTGCCTCTTTCTGCACCTCCGTTAGATTTTTTAGCATTTCTCTTGCCTGTTTCTATACCTCTCTTGCCTCTTTCTATACTTCTCTTGCTTCTTTCTGTACTTCTCATGCTTCTTTCTGCACATTTATTCCTCTTTCTGCACCTGTCTTGCTTCTTTAAGCACCTCTCTTGCCTCTTTATGCACCTTTCTTCCACCTTCTGCACCTCTCTTGCTTCTTTCTGCACCTCTCTTGCTACTTTCTGCACTTCTCACCCCTCTTTCTGCTTTTCTGTTGCTTCTTTCTGCACTTCTCTTGCCTCTTTCTGCATTTTCGTTCCATCTTTCTGCACTTCACTTGCCTCTTTCTGCACCTCTGGTGCTGCTTTTAGCACGTCTGTTGCTTTCAGCACCCCTCTTGCCTCTTTATGCAATTATGTTTGTTCTTTCTGCACCTAACATGCCTATTGCTGCACTTCTCTTGCTTTTTTCTGCACCTCTCTTTTTTCTTTCTGAAACTCTCTTGTCTCTTTCATCACTTATCTTAGTTCTTTCTGTCTCTTTGTTGCTTCTTTCAGCACTTCTCTTGCATCTTTCTGCAATTCTCTTGCCTGTTTCTGCACCTCTATTGCCTCTTTCTGTACCCCTCTTGCCTCTTTCTGCACCACTCTTGCCTCTTTCTACACATCTCTTAGCTCTTTCTGTTGCTTATTTCTGGACTTCTCTTGCTTCTTTTTGCAACTCTCCTGCTGCTTTCTGCACCTCTGTTGCTTCTTTCTGTACTTCTCTTGCCTCTTTCTGCTTTTCTGTTGCTTCTTTCTGCACTTCTCTTGCCTCTTTCTGTATTTCTGTTCCTTCTTTCTGCACTTCTCTTGCCTTTTACTGCACCTCTGTTGCTTCTTTCAGCACGTCTCTTGATTCTTTCTGCACCTCTTTTGCTTCTTTCTGCACCCCTCTTGCCTATTTCTATACCCCTCTTTCCTCTTTCGGCACCTCTCTTGCCTGTTTCAGCACCCCTGTTCCCTCTTTCAGCACCTCTCTTGCCTGTTTCTGCAACTCTCTTGCCTCTTTCTGCAGTTCTCTTGCCTACTTCGGCACCTCTGTTGTTTCTTTCTGCACCTCACTTGCCTCTTTCTGCACCTCTCTTGCCTCTTTCTGCACATAACTTGCCTCTTTCTGAACTTATCTTGCTTTTTCTGCACCTCTCTTGTTTCTTTCTGTAACTTTTCTTCCCTCTTTCAGTACCTCCTTTGTCTCTTTCTGTACCTCACTTGTGTCTTGCTGTACCTCACTCTCTTCTTTCTGTACTTCTCTAACTTCTTTCTGCACTTCTGTTGCCTCTTTCTGTACTTTTCTTGCTTATTTCTGCATCCCTGTTCCCTCTTTCTGCACCTCTCTCGCCTGTTTCTGTACCTCTCTTGCCTCTTTCTGCACTTCTCTTGATTCTTTATGCAGATTTCTTCCTCTTTCTACACTTCTCTTGCTTCTTTCTGCACATCTCTTTCCCTTTTCTGCACCTTTCTTCCTCTTTCTGCAGTTCTTTTGCTTCTTTAGGCACATCTCTTACCTCTTTCTGCACCTCTCTTGCTTCTTTCTGCACTTCTCTACCCTCTTTCTGCACTTCTTTTGCCTCTTCCTGCATTTCTGTTCTTTCTTTCTGTACTTCTCTTGCCTCTTTCTACACCTCTGTTGTATCTTTCAGCACTTCTCTTGCTTCTTTCTGCATCCCTCTTGCATCTTTATGCAACTATGTTGGTTCTTTCTGTACCCCTCTTGCCTCTTTCTACACCCCTCTCTCTCTTTCTGTACCTCTCTTGCCTCTATCTGCACCAAACGTGCCTCTTCCTGCTCTCCTCTTGCTTTTTTCTGTACCTCTGTTTTTTTCTGAAACTCTCTTGTCTCTTTTATCACTTTCTTGGTTCTTGTTGCATCTTTGTTGCTTCTTTCTGATATTCTCTTGCCTCTTTTTGCACTTCTCTTGCCTCTTTCTGCATCTAGCTTGCCTCTTTCTGCCCCCCTCCTGCCTCTTTCTGCACCACTCTTGCCTCTTTAAGCATCCCTCTTTCTTCTTTCAGCACCACTTCTGCCTCTTTCTGCACCCCTGCTCCCTCTTTCTGTACCTCTCTTGCCTGTTTCTGCACCTATCTTGCCTCTTTCTGCACCTAATTTGCCTCTTTTTGCACTTCTCTTGCTATTTCTGCACCTCTCTTGTTTCTTTCTTCAACTTCTCTTTCCTCTTTCAGTACCTCTCTTGTATCTTTCTACACCTCACTTGTCTCTTGCTGTACATCACTCTTTTCTTTCTGTACTTCTCTATGCACTTCTGTTGCCTCTTTCTGTACTTCTTTCTGTACCCCTGTTCCCTCTTTCTGCACCTCTCTTGCCTGTTTCTGCACCTCTCTTGCCTCTTTTTGCACATCTCTTGCCTCTTTCCGAACGTTTCTTCCTCTTTCTGCAGTTCTTTTGCTTCTTTATGTACCTCTCTTGCCTCTTTCTGCACCTCTCTTACTAATTTCTGCACTGCTCTTGCCTCTTTTTGCACATATCTTGCCTGTTTATCCATTTCTGTTGCTTTCTGCATTTCTCTTGCCTCTTTCTGCATTTTCGTTCCATCTTTCTGCACTTCTCTTGCCTCTTTCTGTACCTCTGGTGCTTCTTTTAGCACGTCTGTTGCTTTCAGCACCCCTCTTGCCTCTTTAATCAATTATGTTGGTTCTTTCTGCAACTAACATGCCTATTGCTGCACTTCTCTTGCTTTTTTCTGCACCTCTCTTTTTTCTTTCTGAAACTCTCTTGTCTCTTTCATCACTTATCTTAGTTCTTTCTGTCTCTTTGTTGCTTCTTTCAGCACTTCTCTTGCATCTTTATGCGATTCTCTTGCCTGTTTCTGCACCTCTATTGCCTCTTTCTGTACCCCTCTTGCCTCTTTCTGTACCACTCTTGCCTCTTTCTACACTTCTCTTAGCTCTTTCTGTTGCTTATTTCTGGACTTCTCTTGCTTCTTTCTGCAACTCTCCTGCTGCTTTCTGTACCTCTCTTGCTTCTTTCTGTACATCTCTTGCCTTTTTCTGCACCTTTCTTCCTCTTTCTGCAGCTCTTTTGCTTCTTTATGCACATCTCTTACCTCTTTCTGCACCTCTCTTGCTTCTTTCTGCACTTCTCTACCCTCTTTCTGCACTTCTCTTGCCTCTTCCTGCAATTCTGTTCCTTCTTTCTGTACTTCTCCTGCCTCTTTCTACACCTCTGTTGGATCTTTCAGCACTTCTCTTACTTCTTTCTGCACCTCTCTTGCATCTTTATGCAACTATATTGGTTCTTTCTGTACCCCTCTTGCCTCTTTCTACACCCCTCTTCTCTCTTTCTGTACCTCTCTTGCCTCTATCTGCACCAAACTAGCCTCTTCCTGCACTCCTCTTGCTTTTTCTGCACCTCTCTTTTTTTCTGAAACTCTCTTGTCTCTTTCATCATGTTCTTGGTTCTTTTTGCATCTTTGTTGCTTCTTTCAGATATTCTCTTACCTCTTTTTGCACTTCTCTTGCCTCTTTCTGCATCTCTCTTACCTCTTTCTGACCCCCTCCTGCCTCTTTCTGCACCACTCTTGCCTCTTTATGCATCCCTCTTTCTTCTTTCAGCACCACTTCTGCCTCTTTCTGCACCCCTGCTCCTTCTTTATATACCTCTCTTGCCTAATTCTGCACCTATCTTACCTCTTTCTGCACCTTATGTGCCTCTTTTTGCACTTCTCTTGCTATTTCTGCACCTCTCTTGTTTCTTTCTGCAACTTCTCTTTCCTCTTTCAGTACCTATCTTGTCTCTTTCTGCACCTCACTTGTCTCTTGCTGTACATCACTCTTTTCTTTCTGTACTTCTCTTGCTTCTTTATGCACTTCTGTTGCCTCTTTCTGTACTTCTTTCTGTACCCCTGTTCCCTCTTTCTGCACCTCTCTTGCCTGTTTCTGCAACTCTCTTGCCTCTTTTTGCACTTCTCTTGCCTCTTTCCGAACGTTTCTTCCTCTTTCTGCAGTTCTTTTGCTTCTTTATGAACCTCTCTTGCCTCTTTCTGCACCTCTCTTACTAATTTCTGCACTGCTCTTGCCTCTTTTTGCATGTATCTTGCCTGTTTATGCATTTCTGTTGCTTTCTGCATTTCTCTTGCCTCTTTCTGCTTTTTTGTTCCATCTTTCTGTACTTCTCTTGACTCTTTCTGCACCTCTGGTGCTTCTTTTAGCACGTCTGTTGCTTTCAGCACCCGTCTTGCCTCTTTATGCAATTATGTTGGTTCTTCCTGCACCTAACATGCCTATTGCTGCACTTCTCTTGCTTTTTCTGCACCTCTCTTTTTTCTTTCTGAAACTCTCTTGTCTCTTTCATCACTTATCTTAGTTCTTTCTGTCTCTTTGTTGCTTCTTTCAGCACTTCTCTTGCATCTTTCCGCAATTCTCTTGCCTATTTCTGCACCTCTATTGCCTCTTTCTGTACCCCTCTTGCCTCTTTCTGCACCACTCTTGCCTCTTTCTATACTTCTCTTAGCTCTTTCTGTTGCTTATTTCTGGACTTCTCTTGCTTCTTTCTGCAACACTCCTGCTGCTTTCTGCACCTCTGTTGCTTCTTTCTGCACTTCTCTTGCCTCTTTCTGTATTTCTGTTCCTTCTTTCTGCACTTCTCTTGCCTTTTACTGCACCTCTGTTGCTTCTTTCAGCACGTCTCTTGATTCTTTCTGCACCTCTGTTGCTTCTTTCTGCACCTCTCTTTCCTCTTTTCGCACCTCTCTTGCCTGTTTCAGCACCCTGTTCCCTCTTTCAGCACCTCTCTTGCCTGTTTCTGCAACTCTCTTGCCTCTTTCTGCACATAACTTGCCTTTTTCTGAACTTATCTTGCTTTTTCTGCACCTCTCTTGTTTCTTTCTGTAACTTCTCTTCCCTCTTTCAGTACCTCCTTTGTCTCTTTCTGTACCTCACTTGTCTCTTGCTGTACCTCACTCTCTTCTTTCTGTACTTCTCTAACTTCTTTCTGCACTTCTGTTGCCTCTTTCTGTACTTTTCTTGCTTATTTCTGCATCCCTGTTCACTCTTTCTGCACCTCTCTCGCCTGTTTCTGTACCTCTCTTGCCTCTTTCTGCACTTCTCTTGATTCTTTATGCAGATTTCTTCCTCTTTCTACACTTCTCTTGCTTCTTTCTGCACATCTCTTTCCTTTTTCTGCACCTTTCTTCCTCTTTCTGCAGTTCTTTTGCTTCTTTAGGCACATCTCTTACCTCTTTCTGCACCTCTCTTGCTTCTTTCTGCACTTCTCTACCCTCTTTCTGCACTTCTTTTGCCTCTTCCTGCATTTCTGTTCTTTCTTTCTGTACTTCTCTTGCCTCTTTCTACACCTCTGTTGCATCTTTCAGCACTTCTCTTGCTTCTTTCTGCACCCCTCTTGCATCTTTATGTAACTATGTTGGTTCTTTCTGTACCCCTCTTGCCTCTTTCTATACCCCTCTCTCTCTTTCTGTACCTTTCTTGCCTCTATCTGCACCAAACGTGCCTCTTCCTGCACTCCTCTTGCTTTTTTCTGTACCTCTGTTTTTTTCTGAAACTCTCTTGTCTCTTTTATCACTTTCTTGGTTCTTGTTGCATCTTTGTTGCTTCTTTCTGATATTCTCTTGCCTCTTTTTGCACTTCTCTAGCCTCTTTCTGCATCTAGCTTGCCTCTTTCTGCCCCCCTCCTACCTCTTTCTGCACCACTCTTGCCTCTTTATGCATCCCTCTTTCTTCTTTCAGCACCACTTTTGCCTCTTTCTGCACCCCTGCTCCCTCTTTCTGTACCTCTCTTGCCTGTTTCTGCACCTATCTTGCCTCTTTCTGCACCTAATTTGCCTCTTTTTGCACTTCTCTTGCTATTTCTGCACCTCTCTTGTTTCTTTCTTCAACTTCTCTTTCCTCTTTCAGTACCTCTCTTGTATCTTTCTACACCTCACTTGTCTATTGCTGTCCATCACTCTTTTCTTTCTGTACTTCTCTATGCACTTCTGTTGCCTCTTTCTGTACTTCTTTCTGTACCCCTGTTCCCTCTTTCTGCACCTCTCTTGCCTGTTTCTGCACCTCTCTTGCCTCTTTTTGCACATCTCTTGCCTCTTTCCGAACGTTTCTTCCTCTTTCTGCAGTTCTTTTGCTTCTTTATTTACCTCTCTTGCCTCTTTCTGCACCTCTCTTACTAATTTCTGCACTGCTCTTGCCTCTTTTTGCACATATCTTGCCTGTTGATGCATTTCTGTTGCTTTCTGCATTTCTCTTGCCTCTTTCTGCATTTTCGTTCCATCTTTCTGCACTTCTCTTGCCTCTTTCTGTACCTCTGGTGCTTCTTTTAGCACGTCTGTTGCTTTCAGCACCCCTCTTGCCTCTTTATGCAATTATGTTGGTTCTTTCTGCAACTAACATGCCTATTGCTGCACTTCTCTTGCTTTTTTCTGCACCTCTCTTTTTTCTTTCCGAAACTCTCTTGTCTCTTTCATCACTTATCTTAGTTCTTTCTGTCTCTTTGTTGCTTCTTTCAGCACTTCTCTTGCATCTTTATGCAATTCTCTTGCCTGTTTCTGCACCTCTATTGCCTCTTTCTGTACCCCTCTTGCCTCTTTCTGTACCACTCTTGCCTCTTTCTACACTTCTCTTAGCTCTTTCTGTTGCTTATTTCTGGACTTCTCTTGCTTCTTTCTGCAACTCTCCTGCTGCTTTCTGCACCTCTGTTGCTTCTTTCTGCACTTCTCTTGCCTCTTTCTGCATTTCTGTTGCTTCTTTCTGCACTACTCTTGCCTCTTTCTGCATTTCTGTTCCTTCTTTCAGCACTGCTCTTGCCTATTTCTTCACCCCTCTTGTTTCTTTCCCCATTTCTCTTGCATCTGTCTGCACTTCTCTTGCTTCTTTTGGCACCCCTCTTGCCTCTGTCTGCACCTCTATTGCTTCTTTCTGCACTTCTCTTGACTCTTTCTGTACCTCATTTGCCTCTTGAAACACTTCTCTTGCTTTTACCTGCACCTCTCTTTTTTCTTTCTTCACCTCTCTTGCTTCTTTCAGCACTTCTCTTGCCTCCTTCTGCACTTTTCTTGCCTGTTTCTGCACCTCTCTTGCCTCTTTATTCTTCTCACTTAATTCTTTTTGCACCCCTCTTGCCTCTTTCTGCACCCCTCTTCCCGATTTCTGCACCTCTCTTGACTCTTTCTGGGCCCCTGTTCCCTCCTTTTGCACCTCTCTTGCCTGTTTCTGCACCTCTGTTGCTTCTGTCTGCACTTCTCTTGCCTCTTTCTGTATTTCGCTTGCCTCTTTATGTACTTCTCTTGCCTCTTTCAACACTTATCTTGCCTCTTTCTGCACCTCTCTTGCCTCTCTCTGCACATTTGTTACTCTTTCTGCACCTCTCTTGTTTTTTTCTGCATTTCTGTTGCCTCCTTCTGTATTTCTCTTGCTTCTTTCTGCACCTCACTTGCCTCTTTCTGCAGTTCTGTTGCCTCTTTCTGCACCTTACTCTTTTCTTTCTGCACCTCTCTGGCCTCTTTCTGCACTTTTCCTGTTCCCTTCTGCACTTTTCTTTCTTCTTTCTGCACCTCTCTTACCTCTTTCTGCTCTTTTCTTGCCTCTGTCAGCACTTCTCTTGTCTCTTTTTGCACTTATATTGCCTCTTTATGTACTTCTCTTCCTTCTTTTTGCGATTCTCTTGTCTCTTTCTGTGCTTCTCTTGCTTCTTTCTATACTTCTCTTGCCTCTTTGTGCACCTCACTCTTCTTTCTGCACCTATCTTATCTCCTTCTTCACCTCTCTTGCTTCTTTGTCTTCTACTCTTGCCTTTCTGCACTCCTCTTCCCTCTTTCTGCACCTCTCTTGCCTCTTTTTGCACCCTTGTTCCCTCTTTATGCACCTCTCTTGCCTTTTACTGCACCTCTGTTTCTTCTTTCAGCACGTCTCTTGATTCTTTCTGCACCTCTGTTGCTTCTTTCTGCACCTCTCTTTCCTCTTTTCGCACCTCTCTTTCCTCTTTTCGCACCTCTCTTGCCTGTTTCAGCACCCCTGTTCCCTCTTTCAGCACCTCTCTTGCCTGTTTCTGCAACTCTCTTGCCTCTTTCTGCACATAACTTGCCTCTTTCTGAACTTATCTTGCTTTTTCTGCACCTCTCTTGTTTCTTTCTGTAACTTTTCTTCCCTCTTTCAGTACCTCCTTTGTCTCTTTCTGTACCTCACTTGTGTCTTGCTGTACCTCACTCTCTTCTTTCAGTACTTCTCTAACTTCTTACTGCACTTCTGTTGCCTCTTTCTTTACTTTTCTTGCTTATTTCTGCATCCCTGTTCCTTCTTTCTGTATCTCTCTCGCCTGTTTCTGTACCTCTCTTGCCTCTTTCTGCACTTCTCTTGATTCTTTATGCACAATTCTTCCTCTTTCTGCACTTCTCTTGCTTCTTTCTGCACCTCTCTTGCCTTTTTCTGCACCTTTCTTCCGCTTTCTGCAGTTCTTTTGCTTCTTTATGCATATCTCTTACCTCTTTCTGTAGCTCTCTTGCTTCTTTCTGCACTTCTCTACCCTCTTTCTGCACTTCTCTTGCCTCTTCCTGCATTTCTGTTCCTTCTTTCTGTACTTCTCTTGCCTCTTTCTACACCTCTGTTGCATCTTTCAGCACTTCTCTTGTGTCTTTCTGCACCTCTCTTGCATCTTTATGCAACTATATTGGTTCTTTCTGTACCCCTCTTGCCTCTTTCTACACCCCTCTTCTATCTTTGTGTACCTCTCTTGCCTCTAGCTGCACCAAACTAGCCTCTTCCTGCACTCCTCTTGCTTTTTTCTGCACATCTCTTTTTTTGCTGAAACTCTCTTGTCTCTTTCATCACTTTCTTGGTTCTTTTTGCATCTTTGTTGCTTCTTTCAGATATTCTCTTGCCTCTTTTTGCACTTCTCTTCCCTCTTTCTGCATCTCTCTTGCCTCTTTCTGCCCACCTCCTGCCTCTTTCTGCACCACCCTTGCCTCTTTATGCATCCCTCTTTCTTCTTTCAGCACCACTTCTGCCTCTTTCTGCACCCCTGCTCCCTCTTTCTGTACCTCTCTTGCCTATTTATGCACCTATCTTGCCTCTTTCTGCACCTAATTTGCCTCTTTTTGCACTTCTCTTGCTATTTCTGCACCTCTCTTGTTTCCTTCTACAACTTCTCTTTCCTCTTTCAGTACCTATCTTGTCTCTTTCTGCACCTCACTTGTCTCTTGCTGTACATCACTCTTTTCTTTCTGTACTTCTCTTACTTCTTTATGTACTTCTGTTGCCTCTTTCTGTACTTCTTTCTGTACCCCTTTTCCCTCTTTCTGCACCTCTCTTTCCTGTCTCTGCACCTCTCTTGCCTCTTTTTGCACTTCTCTTGCCTCTTTCCGAATGTTTCTTCCTCTTTCTGCAGTTCTTTTGCTTCTTTATGTATCTCTCTTGCCTCTTTCTGCACCTCTCTTACTAATTTCTGCACTGCTCTTGCCTCTTTTTGCATGTATCTTGCCTGTTTCTGCATTTCTATTGCTTTCTGCCTCTTTCTGCATTTTCGTTCCATCTTTCTGCACTTCTCTTGCCTCTTTCTGTGCCTCTGGTGCTTCTTTTAGCACGTCTGTTGCTTTCAGCACCCGTCTTGCCTCTTTGTGCAATTATGTTGGTTCTTTCTGCACCTAACATGCCTATTGCTGCACTTCTCTTGCTTTTTTCTGCACCTCTTTTTTCTTTCTGAAACTCTCTTGTCTCTTTCATCACTTATCTTAGTTCTTTCTGTCTCTTTGTTGCTTCTTTCAGCACTTCTCTTGCATCTTTATGCAATTCTCTTGCCTGTTTCTGCACCTCTATTGCCTCTTTCTGCACCCCTCTTGCCTCTTTCTGCACCACTCTTGCCTCTTTCTACACTTCTCTTAGCTCTTTCTGCTGCTTATTTCTGGACTTCTCTTGCTTCTTTCTGCAACTCTCCTGCTGCTTTCTGTACCTCTCTTGCTTCTTTCTGCACATCTCTTGCCTTTTTCTGCACCTTTCTTCCTCTTTCTGCAGCTCTTTTGCTTCTTTATGCACATCTCTTACCTCTTTCTGCACCTCTCTTGCTTCTTTCTGCACTTCTCTACCCTCTTTCTGCACTTCTCTTGCCTCTTCCTTCAATTCTGTTCCTTCTTTCTGTACTTCTCCTGCCTCTTTCTACACCTCTGTTGGATCTTTCAGCACTTCTCTTGCTTCTTTCTGCACCCCTCTTGCATCTTTATGCAACTATATTGGTTCTTTCTGTACCCCTTTTGCCTCTTTCTACACCCCTCTTCTCTCTTTCTGTACCTCTCTTGCCTCTATCTGCACCAAACTAGCCTCTTCCTGCACTACTCTTGCTTTTTCTGCACCTCTCTTTTTTTCTGAAACTCTCTTGTCTCTTTCATCACGTTCTTGGTTCTTTTTGCATCTTTGTTGCTTCTTTCAGATATTCTCTTGCCTCTTTTTGCACTTCTCTTGCCTCTTTCTGCATCTCTCTTACCTCTTTCTGACCCCCTCCTGCCTCTTTCTGCACCACTCTTGCCTCTTTATGCATCCCTCTTTCTTCTTTCAGCACCACTTCTGCCTCTTTCTGCACCCCTGCTCCCTCTTTCTGTACCTCTCTTGCCTAATTCTGCACCTATGTTACCTCTTTCTGCACCTAATTTGCCTCTTTTTGCACTTCTGTTGCTATTTCTGCACCTCTCTTGTTTCTTTCTGCAACTTCTCTTTCCTCTTTCAGTACCTATCTTGTCTCTTTCTGCACCTCACTTGTCTCTTGCTGTACATCACTCTTTTCTTTCTGTACTTCTCTTACTTCTTTATGCACTTCTGTTGCCTCTTTCTGTACTTCTTTCTGTACCCCTGTTCCCTCTTTCTGCACCTCTCTTGCCTGTTTCTGCACCTCTCTTGCCTCTTTTTGCACTTCTCTTGCCTCTTTCTGAACTTTTCTTCCTCTTTCTGCAGTTCTTTTGCTTCTTTATGAACCTCTCTTGCCTCTTTCTGCACCTCTCTTACTAATTTCTGCACTGCTCTTGCCTCTTTTTGCATGTATCTTGCCTGTTTATGCATTTCTGTTGCTTTCTGCATTTCTCTTGCCTCTTTCTGCATTTTCGTTCCATCTTTCTGCACTTCTCTTGCCTCTTTCTGCACCTCTGGTGCTTCTTTTAGCACATCTGTTGCTTTCAGCACCCGTCTTGCCTCTTTATGAAATTATGTTGGTTCTTCCTGCACCTAACATGCCTATTGCTGCACTTCTCTTGCTTTATTCTGCACCTCTCTTTTTTCTTTCTGAAACTCTCTTGTCTCTTTCATCACTTATCTTAGTTCTTTCTGTCTCTTTGTTGCTTCTTTCAGCACTTCTCTTGCATCTTTCCGCAATTCTCTTGCCTGTTTCTGCACCTCTATTGCCTCTTTCTGTACCCCTCTTGCCTCTTTCTGCACCACTCTTGCCTCTTTCTATACTTCTCTTAGCTCTTTCTGTTGCTTATTTCTGGACTTCTCTTGCTTCTTTTTGCAACACTCCTGCTGCTTTCTGCACCTCTGTTGCTTCTTTCTGCACTTCTCTTGCCTCTTTCTGCTTTTCTGTTGCTTCTTTCTGCACTACTCTTG
Organism: Calotriton arnoldi; assembly: GCA_963921515.1. Classification (NCBI taxonomy): domain Eukaryota; kingdom Metazoa; phylum Chordata; class Amphibia; order Caudata; family Salamandridae; genus Calotriton; species Calotriton arnoldi. The sequence goes on from CAWUFW010008621.1 coordinate 759,244, forward strand.
CCTCTTTCTGTTTTTCTGTTCCTTCTTTCAGCACTGCTCTTGCCTATTTCTTCACCCCTCTTGTTTCTTTCCCCATTTCTCTTGCATCTGTCTGCACTTCTCTTGCTTCTTTTGGCACCCCTCTTGCCTCTGTCTGCACCTCTATTGCTTCTTTCTGCACTTCTCTTGACTCTTTCTGTACCTCATTTGCCTCTTGAAACTCTTCTCTTGCTTTTACCTGCATCTCTCTTCTTTCTTTCTTCACCTCTCTTGCTTCTTTCAGCACTTCTCTTGCCTCCTTCTGCACTTTTCTTGCCTCCTTCTGCACCTCTCTTGCCTCTTTATTCTTCTCACTTAATTCTTTTTGCACCCCTCTTGCCTCTTTCTGCACCCCCTTCCCTATTTCTGCACCTCTCTTGACTCTTTCTGGGCCCCTGTTCCCTCCTTTTGCACCTCTCCTGCCTGTTTCTGAACCTCTTTTGCTTCTGTCTGCACTTCTCTTGCCTCTTTCTGTATTTCTCTTGCCTCTTTATGTACTTCTCTTGCCTCTTTCAACACTTATCTTGCCTCTTTCTGCACCTCTCTTGCCTCTCTCTGCACATTTGTTACTCTTTCTGCACCTCTCTTGTTTTTTTCTGCATTTCTGTTGCCTCCTTTTGTATTTCTCTTGCCTCTTTCTGCACCTCACTTGCCTCTTTCTGCAGTTCTCTTGCCTCTTTCTGCACCTTACTCTTTTCTTTCTGCACCTCTCTGGCCTCTTTCTGCACTTTTCCTGTTCCCTTCTGCACTTTTCTTGCTTCTTTCTGTACCTCTCTTACCTCTTTCTGCTCTTTTCTTGCCTCTTTCAGCACTTCTCTTGTCTCTTTTTGCACTTATATTGCCTCTTTATGTACTTATCTTCCTTCTTTTTGCGATTCTCTTGTCTCTTTCTGTGCTTCTCTTGCTTCTTTCTATACTTCTCTTGCCTCTTTGTGCACCTCACTCTTCTTTCTGCACCTATCTTATCTCCTTCTTCACCTCTCTTGCTTCTTTGTCTTCTACTCTTGCCTTTCTGCACCCCTCTTCCCTCTTTCTGCACCTCTCTTGCCTCTTTTTGCACCCTTGTTCCCTCTTTCTGCACCTCTCTTGCCTGGTTTTGTAACTCTCTGCAGTTCCCTTGCCTCCTTCTACACCTCTGTTGATTCTTTCTGCACCGCTCTTGCCAGTTTCTGTACCTCACTTGCCTCTTTCTACACCTCGCTTGCTTCTTTCTGACCGCTATTGCCTCTTTCTGCAGTTGTATTCCCTTTCTCCCCACCCCTCTTGCCTCTTTGTGCACCTCTCTCGCCTCTTTCTGCACTCTGTTGCCTCTTTCTGCGATTCTTTTGCTTCTTTCAGCACTTCTCTTGCCTCTTTCAGCACTTCTCTTGCCTGTTTCTGCACCTCTCTTGCCTCTTTCTGCACCCCTCTTGCTACTTTCTGCACCACTCTTGCCACTTTCTACACTTCTCTTAGCTCTTTCTGTTGCTTATTTCTGCACTTCTCTTGCTGCTTTGCTCACCTCTGTTGATTCTTTCTATACTTCTCTTGCCTCATTCTGTATTTCTGTTGATTCTTTCTGCACTTCTCGTGCCTCTTTCTCCTTTTCTGTTGCTTCATTCTGCACTTCTCTTTCCTCTTTCTGCATTTCTGATTCTTCTTTCAACACTTCTCTTACCTATTTCTATTTCCCTCTTTCCTCTTTCCTTATTTATCTTGCATCTTTCTGCACCTCTCTTGCCTCTTTCTGTGCCCCTCTTGCGTCTGTCTGCACCTCTGCTGCTTTTTTCTGCACTTCTCTTGCTTCTTTCTGCACCTTTGTTCCCTCTTTCTATACCTCTCTTGCCTGTTTATGCAACTCACTTGCCTCTTTCTGCACTTCTCTTGCTTTTATCTGCACCTCTCTTCTTTCTTTTTGCACCTCTCTTGCTTCTTGAAGCACTTCTCTTGCCTCCTTCTGCACTTCTCTTGTCTGTTTCTGCACCTCTCTTGCCTCGTTCTTCACCTCACTTAATTCTTTTTGCACCCCTCTTGCTCTTTCTGCACCCCTCTTCCCTCTTTCTGCACCTCTCTTGCCTCTTTCTGGACCTCTGTTCCCACTTTTTGCACCTCTCTTGCCTCTTTCTGCACCACTCTTGATTCTATCTGCCCTTCTTTTTCCTCTTTCTGTACCTCTGTTGCTTCTTTCTGCACTTCTCTTGCCTCTTTCTGTATTTCTGTTGCCTCTTTATGTACTTCTTTTGCCTCTTTCTGCACTTATCTTGCCTCTTTCTGCACTTCTCTTGCCTCTTTCTGCAAATGTGTTACTCTTTCTGCACCTCTCTTGTTTTTCTCTGCACTTCTGTTGCCTCGTTCTATACTTCTCTTGCCTCTTTCTAAACCTCACTTGCCTCTTTCTGCAGTTCTCTTGCCCCTTTCTGCACCTCACTCTCTTCTTTCTGCACCTATTTTGTCTCTTTCTGCACTTTTCTTGTTCCCTACTGCACTTTTCTTGTTTCTTTCTGTACCTCTCTTATCTCGTTCTGCTCTTTTCTTGTCTCTTTCAGCACTGCTATTGTCTCTTTTTCAACTTCTATTGCCTCTTTCTGCACTTCTCTTCCTTTTTCGCTATTCTCTTGCCTCTTTCTGTGCTTCTCTTCCATCTTTCTGTATTTCTCTTTCCTCTTTCTGCACCTCACTTGCCTCTTTCTGCACCTCACTCTTCTTTATGCACCTATCTTGTCTCTTTCTTCATCTCTCTTGCTTCTTTCTCTACCCCTCTTGCCTTTCTGCACTCCTCTTCCCTCTTTTTGCACTTCTCTTGCCTCTTTCTGTACCCTTGTTCCCTCTTTCTGCACCTCTCTTGCCTGGTTTTGTAACTCTCTTGCCTCTTTCTGCAGTTTTCTTGCCTCTTTCTGTACCTCTGTTGCTTTTTTCTGCACTGCTCTTGCCAGTTTCTGCACTTCACTTGCCTCTTTCTGCACCTCTCTTGCTTCTGTCTGCCCCACTGTTGCCTCTTTCTGCAGTCGTATTCCCTCTTTCCCCATCTCTCTTGTCTCTATGTGTACCTCTCTTGTCTCTTTGTGCACCTCTCTTGTCTCTTTCTGCACTCTGTTGCCTCTTTCTGCACCTCTTTTGCTTCTTTCAGCACTTCTCGTGCCTCTTTCTGCACTTCTCTTGCCTGTTTCTGCACCTCTCTTTCCTCTTTCTGCACCCCTCTTGCTTCTCTCTGCACCACTCTTGCCTCTTTCTACACTTCTCTTAGCTCTTTCTGTTGCTTATTTCTACACTTCTCTTGCTTTTTTCTGCACCTCTCTTGCTGCTTTCTGCACCTCTATTGATTCTTTCTGTACTTCTCTTGCCTCGTTCTGTATTTCTGTTGATTCTTTCTGCACTTCTCTTGCCTCTTTCTCCATTTCTGTTGCTTCATTCTGCACTTCTGTTGCCTATTTCTGCATTTGTGATTCTTCTTTCAACACTTCTCTTGCCTATTTCTGCATCCCTCTTGCCTCTTTCTGTATTTCTCTTGCATATTTCTGCACTTCTCTTGCCTCTTTCTGCACCCTCTTCCCTCTGTCTGCACCTCTGCTGCTTTTTCTACACTTCTCTTGCTTCTTTCTGCACCCTGTTCCCTATTTCTATACCTCTCTTGCCTGTTTCTGCAACTCTCTTGCCTCTTTCTGCAGCTCTCTTGACTTTTTCTGCACCTCTGTTTGGATCGTTTGCATTTCTCTTGACTCTTTCTGTACCTCTTTTGCCTCTTTCTGCACTTATCTTGCTTTTACCTGCACCTCTCTTCTTTCTTTCTGTACCTCTCTTGCTTCTTTCAGCACTTCTCTTGCCTCCTTCTGTATTTCTCTTGCCTGTTTCTACACCTCTCTTGCCTCTTTCTTCTTCTCACTTAATTCTTCTTCTACCCCTCTTTCTGCACCCCTCTTGCCTATTTCTCCTATTTCTGGGCCCCTGTTCCCTCTTTCTGCACTTCTCTTGTTTTTTCTGCACTTCTGTTTCCTCTTTCTGTACTTCTCTTGCCTCTTACTGCAACTCACTTGCTTCTTTCTGCATTTCTTTTGCCTCTTTCTGCACCTCACTCTCTTCTTTCTGTACCTCTCTTGCCTCTTTCTGCACTTTTCTTGTTCCCTTCTGCACTTTTCTTGCTTCTTTCTTTACCTCTCTTACCTCTTTCTGCTTTATTCTTCCCTCTTTCAGCACTTCTCTTGCCTCTTTTTACACATCTATTGCCTTTTTCTGCACTTCTCTTCCTTCTTTTTGTGTTTCTCTTGCCTGTTTCTGTGCTTCTCTTGCTTCTTTCTGTACTTCTCTTGCCTCTTTCTGTACCTCAATTGCCTCTTTCTGTACCTCACTCTTCTTTCTGCACTTATCTTGTCTCTTTCTTCACCTCTCTTGCTTCTTTCTCCATCCCTCTTGCCTTTCTGCACCACTCTTCCCTCTTTCTGCTTCTCTCTTGCCTCTTTCTGCACCCTTGTTCCCTCTTTCTGCACCTCTCTTGCCTGGTTTTGTAACTCTCTTGACTCTTTCTGCAGTTCCCTTGCCTCCTTCTGCTCCTCTGTTGCTTCTTTATACTCCGCTCCTACCAGTTTCTGCACCTCACTTGCCTCTTTCTGTACCTCTCTTGCTTTTTTCTGCCCCACTATTGCCTCGTTCTGCAATTGTATTCCCTCTTTCCCCACCTCTCTTGTCTCTATGTGTACCTCTCTTGTCTCTTTGTGCACCTCTCTTGCCTCTTTCTGCACTCTGTTGCCTCTTTCTGCAACTCTTTTGCTTCTTTCAGTACTTCTCTTGCCTCTTTCTGTACTTCTCTTGCCTGTTTCTGCACCTCTTTTGCCTCCTTATGCACCCCTCTTGCTTCTTTCTGCACCACTCTTGCCTCTTTCTACACTTCTTTTAGCTCTTTCTGTTGCTTATTTCTACACTTCTCTTGCTTCTTTCTGCACCTCTCTTGCTGCTTTGCTCACCTCTGTTGATTCTTTCTGTACTTCTCTTGCCTCGTTCTGTATTTCTGTTGATTCTTTCTGCACTTCTCGTGCCTCTTTCTCCATTTCTGTTGCTTCATTCTGCTCTTCTCTTGCCTCTTTCTGCATTTCTGATTCTTCTTTCAATACTTTTCTTGCCTATTTCTGCATCCCTCTTGCCTCTTTATTTATTTCTCTTGCATCTTTCTGCACTTCTCGTGCCTCTTTCTGTACCCTTGTTCCCTCTTTCTGCACCTCTCTTGCCTGGTTTTGTAACTCTCTTGCCTCTTTCTGCAGTTCCCTTGCCTCTTTCTGTACCTCTGTTGCTTTTTTCTGCACTGCTCTTGCCAGTTTCTGCACTTCACTTGCCTCTTTCTGCACCTCTCTTGCTTCTGTCTGCCCCACTGTTGCCTCTTTCTGCAGTCGTATTCCCTCTTTCCCCATCTCTCTTGTCTCTATGTGTACCTCTCTTGTCTCTTTGTGCACCTCTCTTGTCTCTTTCTGCACTCTGTTGCCTCTTTCTGCACCTCTTTTGCTTCTTTCAGCACTTCTCGTGCCTCTTTCTGCACTTCTCTTGCCTGTTTCTGCACCTCTCTTTCCTCTTTCTGCACCCCTCTTGCTTCTCTCTGCACCACTCTTGCCTCTTTCTACACTTCTCTTAGCTCTTTCTGTTGCTTATTTCTACACTTCTCTTGCTTTTTCTGCACCTCTCTTGCTGCTTTCTGCACCTCTATTGATTCTTTCTGTACTTCTCTTGCCTCGTTCTGTATTTCTGTTGATTCTTTCTGCACTTCTCTTGCCTCTTTCTCCATTTCTGTTGCTTCATTCTGCACTTCTGTTGCCTATTTCTGCATTTGTGATTCTTCTTTCAACACTTCTCTTGCCTATTTCTGCATCCCTCTTGCCTCTTTCTGTATTTCTCTTGCATATTTCTGCACTTCTCTTGCCTCTTTCTGCACCCCTCTTCCCTCTGTCTGCACCTCTGCTGCTTTTTTCTACACTTCTCTTGCTTCTTTCTGCACCCCTGTTCCCTATTTCTATACCTCTCTTGCCTGTTTCTGCAACTCTCTTGCCTCTTTCTGCAGCTCTCTTGACTTTTTCTGCACCTCTGTTTGGATCGTTTGCATTTCTCTTGACTCTTTCTGTACCTCTTTTGCCTCTTTCTGCACTTATCTTGCTTTTACCTGCACCTCTCTTCTTTCTTTCTGTACCTCTCTTGCTTCTTTCAGCACTTCTCTTGCCTCCTTCTGTATTTCTCTTGCCTGTTTCTACACCTCTCTTGCCTCTTTCTTCTTCTCACTTAATTCTTCTTCTACCCCTCTTTCTGCACCCTCTTGCCTATTTCTCCTATTTCTGGGCCCCTATTCCCTCTTTCTGCACTTCTCTTGTTTTTTCTGCACTTCTGTTTCCTCTTTCTGTACTTCTCTTGCCTCTTACTGCAACTCACTTGCTTCTTTCTGCATTTCTTTTGCCTCTTTCTGCACCTCACTCTCTTCTTTCTTTACCTCTCTTGCCTCTTTCTGCACTTTTCTTGTTCCCTTCTGCACTTTTCTTGCTTCTTTCTTTACCTCTCTTACCTCTTTCTGCTTTATTCTTCCCTCTTTCAGCACTTCTCTTGCCTCTTTTTACACATCTATTGCCTTTTTCTGCACTTCTCTTCCTTCTTTTTGTGTTTCTCTTGCCTGTTTCTGTGCTTCTCTTGCTTCTTTCTGTACTTCTCTTGCCTCTTTCTGTACCTCAATTGCCTCTTTCTGTACCTCACTCTTCTTTCTGCACTTATCTTGTCTCTTTCTTCACCTCTCTTGCTTCTTTCTCCATCCCTCTTGCCTTTCTGCACCACTCTTCCCTCTTTCTGCTTCTCTCTTGCCTCTTTCTGCACCCTTGTTCCCTCTTTCTGCACCTCTCTTGCCTGGTTTTGTAACTCTCTTGACTCTTTCTGCAGTTCCCTTGCCTCCTTCTGCTCCTCTGTTGCTTCTTTATACTCCGCTCCTACCAGTTTCTGCACCTCACTTGCCTCTTTCTGTACCTCTCTTGCTTTTTTCTGCCCCACTATTGCCTCGTTCTGCAATTGTATTCCCTCTTTCCCCACCTCTCTTGTCTCTATGTGTACCTCTCTTGTCTCTTTGTGCACCTCTCTTGCCTCTTTCTGCACTCTGTTGCCTCTTTCTGCAACTCTTTTGCTTCTTTCAGTACTTCTCTTGCCTCTTTCTGTACTTCTCTTGCCTGTTTCTGCACCTCTTTTGCCTCCTTCTGCACCCCTCTTGCTTCTTTCTGCACCACTCTTGCCTCTTTCTACACTTCTTTTAGCTCTTTCTGTTGCTTATTTCTACACTTCTCTTGCTTCTTTCTGCACCTCTCTTGCTGCTTTGCTCACCTCTGTTGATTCTTTCTGTACTTCTCTTGCCTCGTTCTGTATTTCTGTTGATTCTTTCTGTACTTCTCGTGCCTCTTTCTCCATTTCTGTTGCTTCATTCTGCACTTCTCTTGCCTCTTTCTGCATTTCTGATTCTTCTTTCAATACTTTTCTTGCCTATTTCTGCATCCCTCTTGCCTCTTTATTTATTTCTCTTGCATCTTTCTGCACTTCTCTTGCCTCTTTCTGTACCCTTGTTCCCTCTTTCTGCACCTCTCTTGCCTGGTTTTGTAACTCTCTTGCCTCTTTCTGCAGTTCCCTTGCCTCTTTCTGTACCTCTGTTGCTTTTTTCTGCACTGCTCTTGCCAGTTTCTGCACTTCACTTGCCTCTTTCTGCACCTCTCTTGCTTCTGTCTGCCCCACTGTTGCCTCTTTCTGCAGTCGTATTCCCTCTTTCCCCATCTCTCTTGTCTCTATGTGTACCTCTCTTGTCTCTTTGTGCACCTCTCTTGTCTCTTTCTGCACTCTGTTGCCTCTTTCTGCACCTCTTTTGCTTCTTTCAGCACTTCTCGTGCCTCTTTCTGCACTTCTCTTGCCTGTTTCTGCACCTCTCTTTCCTCTTTCTGCACCCCTCTTGCTTCTCTCTGCACCACTCTTGCCTCTTTCTACACTTCTCTTAGCTCTTTCTGTTGCTTATTTCTACACTTCTCTTGCTTTTTTCTGCACCTCTCTTGCTGCTTTCTGCACCTCTATTGATTCTTTCTGTACTTCTCTTGCCTCGTTCTGTATTTCTGTTGATTCTTTCTGCACTTCTCTTGCCTCTTTCTTCATTTCTGTTGCTTCATTCTGCACTTCTGTTGCCTATTTCTGCATTTGTGATTCTTCTTTCAACACTTCTCTTGCCTATTTCTGCATCCCTCTTGCCTCTTTCTGTATTTCTCTTGCATATTTCTGCACTTCTCTTGCCTCTTTCTGCACCCCTCTTCCCTCTGTCTGCACCTCTGCTGCTTTTTTCTACACTTCTCTTGCTTCTTTCTGCACCCCTGTTCCCTATTTCTATACCTCTCTTGCCTGTTTCTGCAACTCTCTTGCCTCTTTCTGCAGCTCTCTTGACTTTTTCTGCACCTCTGTTTGGATCGTTTGCATTTCTCTTGACTCTTTCTGTACCTCTTTTGCCTCTTTCTGCACTTATCTTGCTTTTACCTGCACCTCTCTTCTTTCTTTCTGTACCTCTCTTGCTTCTTTCAGCACTTCTCTTGCCTCCTTCTGTATTTCTCTTGCCTGTTTCTACACCTCTCTTGCCTCTTTCTTCTTCTCACTTAATTCTTCTTCTACCCCTCTTTCTGCACCCCTCTTGCCTATTTCTCCTATTTCTGGGCCCCTATTCCCTCTTTCTGCACTTCTCTTGTTTTTTCTGCACTTCTGTTTCCTCTTTCTGTACTTCTCTTGCCTCTTACTGCAACTCACTTGCTTCTTTCTGCATTTCTTTTGCCTCTTTCTGCACCTCACTCTCTTCTTTCTGTACCTCTCTTGCCTCTTTCTGCACTTTTCTTGTTCCCTTCTGCACTTTTCTTGCTTCTTTCTTTACCTCTCTTACCTCTTTCTGCTTTATTCTTCCCTCTTTCAGCACTTCTCTTGCCTCTTTTTACACATCTATTGCCTTTTTCTGCACTTCTCTTCCTTCTTTTTGTGTTTCTCTTGCCTGTTTCTGTGCTTCTCTTGCTTCCTTCTGTACTTCTCTTGCCTCTTTCTGTACCTCAATTGCCTCTTTCTGTACCTCACTCTTCTTTCTGCACTTATCTTGTCTCTTTCTTCACCTCTCTTGCTTCTTTCTCCATCCCTCTTGCCTTTCTGCACCACTCTTCCCTCTTTCTGCTTCTCTCTTGCCTCTTTCTGCACCCTTGTTCCCTCTTTCTGCACCTCTCTTGCCTGGTTTTGTAACTCTCTTGACTCTTTCTGCAGTTCCCTTGCCTCCTTCTGCTCCTCTGTTGCTTCTTTATACTCCGCTCCTACCAGTTTCTGCACCTCACTTGCCTCTTTCTGTACCTCTCTTGCTTTTTTCTGCCCCACTATTGCCTCGTTCTGCAATTGTATTCCCTCTTTCCCCACCTCTCTTGTCTCTATGTGTACCTCTCTTGTCTCTTTGTGCACCTCTCTTGCCTCTTTCTGCACTCTGTTGCCTCTTTCTGCAACTTTTTGCTTCTTTCAGTACTTCTCTTGCCTCTTTCTGTACTTCTCTTGCCTGTTTATGCACCTCTTTTGCCTCCTTCTGCACCCCTCTTGCTTCTTTCTGCACCACTCTTGCCTCTTTCTACACTTCTTTTAGCTCTTTCTGTTGCTTATTTCTACACTTCTCTTGCTTCTTTCTGCACCTCTCTTGCTGCTTTGCTCACCTCTGTTGATTCTTTCTGTACTTCTCTTGCCTCGTTCTGTATTTCTGTTGATTCTTTCTGCACTTCTCGTGCCTCTTTCTCCATTTCTGTTGCTTCATTCTGCACTTCTCTTGCCTCTTTCTGCATTTCTGATTCTTCTTTCAATACTTCTCTTGCCTATTTCTGTATCCCTCTTGCCTCTTTATTTATTTCTCTTGCATCTTTCTGCACTTCTCTTGCCTCTTTCTGCACCCCTCTTGTCTCTGTCTGCACCGCTGCTGCTTTTTTCTGCACTTCTCTTTCTTCTTTCTGCACCCCTGTTTCCTTCTTCTGTACCTCTCTTGCCTGTTTCTGCAACTCTATTGCTCCTTTCTGCAGTTTTCTTGCCTCTTTCTGCACCTCTGTTGCTTCTTTCTGCACTTCTCTTGCCTCTTTCTTTTCTTCACTTGCCTCTTTCTGCACTACTCTTGCTTTTATTTGCACCTCTCTTCTTTCTTTCTGCACCTCTTTTTTCAGCACTTGTCTTGCCTCCTTCTGCACTTCTCTTGCCTATTTCTGCACCTCTCTTGCCTCTTTCTTTAACTCACTTAATTATTTTTGCACCCCTCTTGCCTATTTCTGCATCTCTCTTCCTTCTTTCTGCACCTCTCTTGCCTCTTTCTGGACCCCTGTTCCTTTTTTTTGCACCTCTCTCGCCTGTTTCTGCACCTCTCCTGCTCCTGGTGCGTAGTCAAAATACCGATTTTTTTATATCGACCTACACTAATATCGAGTTTTTAATATCGTAGGGACAGAATATCGATGTCAAGAATATCGGTAACCAGAATATTGACCTTAAGGTAAGTAATATAGTTTTTATATCGAAGTAAGTAATATCGAAGTACGTAATATCGGAGTAAGTAATATCGTTAGCAAAAATATCGTTGTTAATAATATCGATATTTATATTAGTGTTATGTATTTTAGTATGTTTTTTATATGTATGTTTAACATTTTTTGTAATGTATTTTTATTATTTTTAAATATATGTATTAAATGTTTAGAAATTAGTAATTTTTTTAAGTAAATTTTGCGTTTTAGTATCAGAGCGGGTTGTGGGTTTATAGGGGAATAATGTGGGAAGTAATTTAATTATAATTAATTAATTGATATGTTTTTATTTATTGTTATTGATTATTAATATATTGTTAATTAATTATTAATTGGCAATTTTTTTTTTTAAATTGATTAATTTATCAATTGATTAATTATAATAAAAAAATATTTCTTGTTATTGTTAATTTCTTTATTGCTAATTAATTATTAATTGGTAATTATTTTTTATGAATTGATAATTAAATTAATTATGTTAATTTTTATGTGTAGCGGGTTGTGGTTTTATAGGGGAATAGGGTGGGAGGCAATTCAATTATAAGTAATTATTATTATTTTTGTATTTATTGTTATTGATAATTAATTTATTGTTAATTAATTATTAATCGGTAATTCATTTTTATTAATTGATTAATTTATAATTATATTAATTATAATTAGTTATTATTATTTTTTATTTATTGTTATTTTTAATTAATGTATTGTTAATTTATTATTAATTGGTGATTAATTTTTATTAATTGATTAATTGATAATTACATTATTTGTGTTCTTTTTATGTGAAGCAGGTTGTGTGTTTATGGGGGAATAGGGTGGGAAGTATTTTAATGTTATTTAAGTAAATATTAATTTAATTTTATTGGTATTTATTAATAATTTTTTAGTTAATTAATTATTAATATGTTATTTATTTTACAAAAATTATTTAATTAATAAGTATGTTAATTTAACCCCTACGCTATCGTACATTTTCCACACTGTTACACTCACTAGAGTTGGAATAGTAATTTTAACCCCTACGCTATCCAACACTTTCCCTACTGTTGCACTCACTGGAGTGGGAATAGTAATTTTTACCCCTACGCTATCCAATACTTTCCCTACTGTTGCACTCACTGGAGTGGGAATAGTAATTTTTACGCCTACGCTATCCAACATTTTCCCTACTGTTGCACTGTTTGGAGTTGGAATAGTAATTTTATTACCTCCGCTATCTAATGTTTTTTGTATTATTTTAGTTAATGTAGTATATAATTAATTTTAAAAAGATTAAAAATAATTTTAATTTTTTAATTTGTTATATATATTTATTTAATTTTTATTTATATTTTTGTTTTATGTGTATCGATGTATTTATAATTTATATGATATTTGTTAAAAATTATGGGGCATATTAGCAAGACCCACGTTAAACTTATCGCCGTTTTAGCGGCAGGAAACTGCCGCTAAAACGGCGATAATGGACTTGCTAATATGCGTTATGGAATTCAATAGAAGCCCAGGTTAGATGTCCTGCACATCTAACCTGGGCTTCTATTGGAATTCTATAGCGCATATTAGCAAGCCCATTATCGCTCGTTTTAGCGGCAGTTTCCTGCCGCTAAGCAGCGATAACTGTAACGCGGATCTTGCTAATATGCCCCTATGTTATTAAAATAATTATTAAAAATGATTAGTAAGTATATATATTATATATTATATGTATATGTTTAATTTATTTTTACATTACATATATATTACTTATAATTTTTAAACATTTTAAAATATTTTTAACTATGTTTATTTTAATTATATGTATTATTTACTTTATTTTACATAATTTTTTTAACTTAAATAAAAAACAATATTTTTAACAACAATATTTTTGACATCGATATTTTATTGGGGATATTTTTGTACTTACCATAATGTAGATAGGATGTCGATATTCTTGACTTCGATATTCTTTTTTTTTTAATTTCTTTTTTTTTATTGAAATTTTCAACAATGACATACAATCATGATTACAGCAGTTGCGGTGAATATACAGCCGTATTGTGAACAGTAATAAAATATGAATCAAAAGACATCTGTAGCAATAAGAGCAAATGACAGCAATCAGTGAGGACAAATACACATTACCAAAGATCAGTAAGGAGGCATATGGAAGAGTAAAGAAGCAGTTCACAGAATCGCCATAATGAACGCCATCATATGCGGGATATCAGGGGGTCGAACATAGGTTACCTAGGATAGGGGAAAGAGGCGTATCCCACAGGGCCATTACAAGCAGGGGCCACAGTGTGCACCAATTTGAGTAAGCCCAGGGGGCAATGTGAGCAGGTCTCATGACCCGTCCGTAGCATTGATAGGATGTTCCAGCAGATATGCCTGCAGTGGGCCACAAATGTCACGGGGACGTGAGGAGTGAGGAAGTAATTCAGCATAGGTGCAGAGTTGGTCCTGCCAAAGAATCATGTCTCCCAGCCAGTCCTTAAATTTAGGTGCCTGGCCCCGGCCCCATCTACAGGCCACTCGCCACTTAGCCAGCACAATACAAAAGGACACAAACTTCCGATGTTTGACAGGGATGTGTTCAGTGTACCCAAGGAGAGTTATAAGTGGTGATCAGGAGATAGGTGCGGACATCATAGAGTCCAGGGCCGTGAGGACCTGTCGCCAATAGGTAAGTACCTCAGGACATCCCCAAGCAAGGTGCAGGAAATCAGCATGTTCTGCTTTACATCTATTGCATCTATTTGTTTCTCGTAAACCAAAATTGTGGAGTCTGACCGGAGTGTAGTAGCTGCGGTGTAGGAATTGATAATGGATGATGCGGAGCCTGCTATTGGAGGAGACCTGCTCCGTCTGTTTGCAGCAGAATGACCACTGTTTGTCAGTGAGGTCGTGACCTAGTTCCGCCACCCATTTAGCATGGGCTGCGCACGGGGGATAGACAGTGTCCATCTATAAAGTATGATAGAGTGTGGACACCAAGTGCGAGGCAGAGGACGCATGTAAGATTTGGTGCAGTGGGGCCAATGTCACTGGCTCAGAAGGGTATGTGGGGTGACATGCTTGGATGCCATGACGAAGGCGGGCATATAGAAAGGTTTCCATGGTAGATGGTGGGGGGTCATGACACAGTTGTTGAAGAGTGCGGAATTTGCCACCTACATATAGGTCTCCCCAGCAGCAAATATTTTGTGTACGCGCAACTTTCTTAAATATGTCTTCTAAATAGGGACCAAAGTCAGGAGGAGCGGTGCGTTGTGAGCTATATAAATCTGCATAGTAAGCGGCAAATGTGTTTAGTATATTGAGACTATCTCTATGCCGTATCCCTGCATTATCGATCACATCCAACACATAGTTGGAGAAGCGAGGTTGTTTAATAGTAGTTGCCAAGGCACGACCAGGTCTCTCGCCCTCTCCATAGCGACGAGCAACAAAATATTTTCCTCTAAACTTCACTTCACGGTCTGCAGTAGCAGTATAGTCCGTAAGCTTTTCGCGAAGTGTGGCTCCTTGGGTGCCAGAATCTGTAGTCCACATGCCAGCTTCTAGCTGTTTGATCTCAGTCTCTAAACGGTGCAAGTTTCTTCTAATGTCACAGAGAACCCCAAAGCTTTTGGATATACCTATACCTCGGAGAGTGACCTTAAAGGCCTCCCACAGCATGCCCACCTGATCAACAGAGCCTTTATTCCTGGTAAATAAATCCACAATCTCTTCCCCCAGTTCGGTTTGAAAGACAGTGTCTAATAGTGCTTTGGGCATGAGTCTCCAGCAGCGTGGGGTGGCAATTGAGTTAGGGGGAATTATTTCTAGGTAAACCGGCACGTGATCGGAGTATGTGCGGGCCAAGTGTTTGACAGAGTGAATCCAGGGAGCCACTCCACGTGAGCAGATCCAATAATCTAACCGGGACCACGTGGCATGCCCTGCTGTATAAAATGTGCCTTCCCTGTCAGTGGGGTGGGCATAGCGCCATGCATCCACTAGGCCTTGCTCTGCAATTATCTCCGATAGGGCCTCCCGAGTGTTGGTATAGTGATGAGGAAGGGGGTTAGAACGGTCTAGGGTAGGGCATAGAGCTGTGTTAAAATCGCCCCCCCCATATAACATGCGTGGAGCCGATTTTAAGTACTTGTCCCCAGAGCGAGGTGAAATAGTCGGGATCATCCAAGTTAGGACCATAACTACAGACAAGTGTGACCGATTGTGTACCCAATGTACCCCAAAGTATGCAGCTGCGACCAGCCGTGTCACTGTATGTGCCACCTAATACAAATGGTGTGTTCCTTTTAACTAGTATGAGGGCGCCTCGTGAGTATGTTGAATAAGAGGAGAACGCACGTGCAGAAGCCCATTTACTACCATAGCAGGAAGGGCGCTGAGGGTCCATATGGGTTTCTTGGAGCATAGCGATTTATATATGGTGTCTGTCTAGATACCCTAGTATTTTCCTCCATTTACGTGGGTCCCGGAGACCCCTGACATTCCATGTGAGCATTTTAATGCATGAGTGATCAGGTTGTGCTTTCATAGTAAAAGGTGGAATTGTATTTGGCGAATGTGTCGGTGTTGAAAGGTATTATATCCATTCATGTGTGGTTGGGTATGTTTAGCAACAGCTGTCAGATGTGCAACAGAACAATAAGAAACATTCCCATCCCTTCCCACCCCCCATAAAAAGAAAACTCTATCAAGCTAACATCAGAATGCTTGTCTAGCTTCGAAGCCTCCCCCACCCACAACGGCACCCCAAACGTGCCAGTATTTTTCTGCCCACCCAATGTCTCCCAATAGTTCAACCGGCTTCCCTGAGCCTGATAAGGCCAGTGAAGCAAAAGGAAAGACCATCAAAAAACATTCCAATGACAAAAAAGGCAAAGGGGATCTCCCATAGGGGGGGGGCGCCAAGAGGGCACTAATCCCTTCCCATGTCCCAACTCTAACTGCGATGCAGTCCCCTTTGTATCATCCCATTAAGGGGAGTAGAGTGATGCGGGGGGAAGGGGTGCTCGGCGATGCATTAGTTACATTTCCCAATTCTATACTAAGGTAAGTATAAACATGCATGGATAACACAGTCAATGGTCAACGCCACTAGGGCACTTATCTGCAGGAGTGTAGGACCATCCGGAAGAGGTTTACAAGGGAACTTCAAGAAGCGATGGGTGTTGCTTAGGATGTCAGCATCTCAAAACAAATTGGCGCAGGTTCAGTAAGGACAAGTGGACTGCGCATCAGATGCCACTGCAAGTGTCTTCCTGTTACCCCTCAGCCCCTTGGTGGTGAAGGGGATCTGGGGGTGCAGTCCTGGTGTGGTGAGCATCTCAAAACTGTTTTTAGGAAGTCTTTCACTTGTTGCGGGTTCATGCAAAAAATATATTTGCCCTCATGCGTGATCCGGAGCCTTGCTGGATAGAGGAGGGCATATTCCATCTGGGCTTTGCGCAGTTTCTGCTTGACTGCAAGGAATTTTCAGCATGCCTCCTGAACCGCCAGAGTGAAATCTGGGTAAATGGTGAACGTGTTCCCTTCAAATTGTAGTGGCTTCAGTTCACAGGTCGTCTGAAGTGCGGCGTCACGGTCCCGATAATTAAGAAGTCTGGCAATGATGGGTTTTGGGGTTTCGCCCGGCGGAGGTCGTGGCCCCAGGGAGCGGTGTGCACGTTCAACCACTAGATGGGGCAAGAAAGATTCTGCACCAAGGGAGTTTCTCAGGAGACACTCGACGTAGTCCTCCATGCGTCCTGTATTTGTGCTCTCCGGTATGCCTATTAAACGGATGTTGTTGCGGCGGCTTCTGGCTTCAATGTCTTCGTTTTTAGCTGCAATGACTTTCAGGAGCTTGTCCATTTGCGTTAGGTGGGTTTGCAGCTGAGAGGTGGTATCTTCATTTTTGGATATACGGCGTTCAGCCTCCTTCAATTGCCCATCATGCTTGTCCACCTTTTGTACAAGGAAGTCCAGATGATTATTCATTGTGTCCATCTTCCCAGACAGGTCTGATAGACTATGCTGTGCAGCCAAGAGCAGTGTCTTAACGTCATCCTCAGCAGAGTGGGAGGGTGCTTGCGCTTGCTCCATAGTAATGAGTTCAGTGTCCACAGACGATGAGCATGTCGCAGCCTTTTTGGCATCAAAGGTCAGTCTAGGTTGGCAGCTGTCAGGCTTCCCCATTGCACAGCTCCGCGCGTCCAGACTATGTAGCAGAGCGTGTTGGCAGTTATCCCCAAACTCCCACGAGTGTGTCGTGGAGGTGCGGCACGTCTAAGCAGGAGTGCAATAGGCCTAGGGGAGAGGGGGTTTCTCCAGGAGGTCTGGGGCCGTAGAACAACCCAACGGCGGGAAGGCACAAAAAGGAGGAAGGGGGGAGGCTTCACCACCTGGCGGTTAGCGGTGGAGTGCAGGGTCCCGCCCAATCCACGTGTTGAAGATAGAGCCTCAGCGTGGGTTTCTGCTGATTAAAAGGTGTGGATGCAGCTGCCTCAGACGGTATTGTTGGATCAGGAGGTGCGGGCATATGCCCAGAAGCAGGCCATGCGAAACATACACAGTAGTAGGCAGTCGTGCTGTGGCGGAGAGCGCCTGCCCGCCGATATCTGGAGATAGGCAGGGGTTAATTTGGGCTCTGTGGGGGCAGCAGTGCCAGCGGTTCCCCGCAGCAGAAGGATAGCTATCCGCAGTGTCACTGGAGAAATTTGATTTGGGTATGCTGCCAGGACGTGAACTTCAGACCTGGATAGGGGCTGTGGGGGGCCAGTTATGCCAGACACGTGTACAGAAAGTCAGTTTTTGGGCAAAGTCCAGCTTTGAGGTCCCACAAGATGGTGCAGCACGTGATAGGCCCCCGATGCGCTATGTAGAGCTGACCTTGGGGGGGTGGGCCCAGTGCAGCTGTGTGAGTCAGAGAAAGGGCACGCTTCGCACCAAGGAGAAGCGGTCTTGGCTGCCGGGGATCTCACCTCTGTCACGGTGGATGCAGGATTCAGGCGTCCGTATTAAAATGCACAAACAGCATGGCAAGGCGCATGGCGATGTAACAGGAGCTGGCGCGTAGCGGGAGATCCTCAGCCCAAGTCTGATAAATGTCCTCCCTAGCCCCACATGGGATTCTAGGGACTTGAGTGGAGGCAGCGGCCCACCAGGTCTCCAGCCGTGGCACCCGCCTCCATGCCCGCAGCGCGAAAAGTCCTACCGCCGAGCGCCGGAGTGTGTGGGAGCCGTGATTTTTCGCCCAGCGCAGCCGGAAGGACTGAGCAGCAGGTAGGCAGGTTTAATTACCAAAAATCGCTGGTAGGTGTGTGGAGAAATAACGGATTATACCGCCGAGCTTCCTGAGCCTCACTGGTGTGCGGCCATCTCGGATGTGCGCCACCTAGTGCCCCCGACTTCGATATTCTTGCGTCGATATTTCTATAGGTTGATATTCTGACCTTCGATATTTTGTCAGAGATTCCTGCTTCTATCTGTCCTTCATTTGCCCCTTTCTGCACCTCTGTTGCTTCTTTCTGCACTTCTCTTTCCTCTTTCTGTATTTCTCTTGCTTCTTTATGTACTTCTCTTGCCTCTTTCTGCACTTATCTTGCCTCTTCCTGCACTTCTCTTGTCTCTTTCTGCACATTTGTTACTCTTTCTGTACCTCTCTTGTTTTTTTCTGCACTTCTGTTGCCACTTTCTGTACTTCTCTTGATTCTTTCTGCACCTCACTTGCCTCTTCCTGCAGTTCTCTTGCCTCTTTCTGTACCTCACTCTCTTCTTTCTGCATCTCTCTTGCCTCTTTCTGCACTTTTCTTGTTCCCTTCTGCACTTTTCTTGCTTCTTTCTGCACTTCTCTTGCCTCTTTCTGTTCTTTTCTTGCCTCTATCTACACTTCTCTTGTCTCTTCTTGCACTTCTATTGCCTCTTTCTGCACTTCTCTTCCTTCTTTTTGCGATTCTTTTGCTTCTTTCTGTGCATCTCTTGCTTCTTTCTGTACTTCTCTTGTCTCTTTCTGCACCTCACTTGCCTCTTTCTGCATCTCACTCTTCTTTCTGAACCTCTTTTGCCTCTTTCTTCTCCTCTCTTGCTTCTTTCTCCACCCCTATTACCTCTCTGCACCCCTCTTCCCTCTTTCTGCACCTCTCTTGCCTCTTTCTGCACCCCTGTTCCCTCTTTCTGTACCTCTCTTACCTGTTTTTGTAACTCTCTTGCCTCTTTCTGCAGTTCTCTTGCCTCCTTCTGTACCTCTGTTGCTTCTTTTTGCACAGCTCTTGCCAGTTTCTGCACCTCACTTGCCTCTTTCTGCACCTCTCTTGCTTCTTTTGTCGTGTAGTTCCTATAAGAGCTATATAGGATCTGGCCGTTTAGACAAACATACACTGCAGGACTGGTGTCCAGAATGATTCCAGACACCCCCACCGGGTATGTTGGCCTGTGTACCAGCTAGCTCGCAATGCCACTATAACCTCCTCTTACCAAGCAGGGCATAGTTCTTGGCAACTATCGAACATGACAACCCTGATCCCTCAGGACCGTGGAAACAGTAACTTACTTTTTGCTCAGTCACTCATGCTCACTTGTTCTCAGAGAGATACACATAATAAACGGTTGGGACATTTTCAATAAGTATTTATTGAACAATCGTTATTCTAGCGTAAAATAAATGCACTGAAATCACCAGTAGACAGTAGCATATATAAATGAGTAGCAGCATTAGGAACGTAAACAGATGGTAGGTTTTTACCATTTTGCTAAAATCATAAATATAGGCAAGTATATAAAATACATGGCATTAAAATGCGTACTCCTACGATGAACCCTAACTAGATGTACCTAAGTGTACCTAGCATGTGAGGAGCCAAGAATCCCTTTAGGATACAGCCAACCCCTTTACCTGATATGAGACTGCGGGACCCGTTCTGGTCTCGAGCTGAACACCCCACGAGGGATGTCAGACCACTGCGAGCTAGAGTATCTGCATGCAGGAACCTCAGCATCTAGCGTCAGTGTGCTGGCATGGAAGTCATGATCTCCTCTCCCTATCTCAGCAAGATGTGGTGTTTATATACCCTAAGGTATCCCCAGGGGTTCTACCTTGCTGTGCCAGTGTCGGACATAGGATGACATCGGGAATGAACTTTATACACAGTTATTATGCAGGAGATGATGGTCCTGCTGTGATTCCAAGAAACTAAGAATCCTCATGCATAATTTATGAGGCCAGTGTCCAGGGAAAAACACTACATACTTATGTGTAGTATTGTAACTGGGTAAAAGGTCAGTCCTCCAAATCCGTTATGTATGTAGTATAGGAGAGAATATAGGTGTAGGGTTATGATGATATCTAGACCTATATCGGGGTACCTCTATGAAATATAACAGCCACTCCTCATCCAACTGGACAAAATTACTAAATACTAGTGTACTACCAAGGCGTCTAGAAGTTTGTACACAACAAATAATAAAAACATTTTAAGAGAAGTTAAAAAGTGTTAAAAAAAACCTTTGAAAAGTGTTCTAAAGAAAAATCAGTCAAGTAGTGGCTCTAAAGTGTTCGTTTATATAGTCCGAACAACTATAAGCATCTGAAAGCCATGCAGGTCAAAACGTTTCAATTTGGAATTTCGAAAAGAGGTAAAAGCCAAATGTTTATGTGTCCTTGCTTATAGACGCAACATTGCTGCTGTCTGCATACGCACCTGACAATCCCTGAAACACCTCACAAAGAATGTCAATTGAGCACAGATGATCTTCCATACTGCCTGTAGCAGATGCCGGGCAGTCTGTGCCACATCCAAGGCCTGAGTGTTGGAGAAGCCGGTGTCCATACCAACAGGAGCAGAAACTACCTGTGGTGGCTCTAAGAATGCTACCAACAACATGGGAATGTGCTGAGGACACTGCAGAACATCGGCCGTTATCGGGTCCATTAAAGCATAAACATCTGGTGGCACAACCGATGGAAGTGTCAGACAGAGGTCCAACACACATTCTTCTCCGCTGAACAGGCATCGGAGGACAGGTAGGGCACAGTCCAACCAGACTGGTCTAAATGACAGGAACCAAGAGGCGCTCAGTTCCCGTAGGCGAGGTATGCCCAGATGTTGTACAATGCGATCACGGTACATGCCCTCCAGGAGAGCTGTTGCTACTTCCCTGGTGGCTGGGACATCCATTGCGCAGCAGAAAGGTAACAAGCAGGATTCCTGCTATTAGAATCAGGATCACTGGAAGCCCTCCAAAAATGCTTCCAAAGACGGAGTGAATAAAGTTTGGTATAACTCCGAGGGCCGTCTGAAAGGTGCTTAGCAGTTCGGAACCTATGGTCTCAAATAGGTGTACAATACCCGTCGTATCAGACATGTTAAAGATATGACTTACCATTTCTGTGACATGGAAGGGTCAATTTGTACGTATAAGTGTCTGTATCTCAGCCGAGGACCTTGCGATCTGGAGATCAAAAGTCTCCCAGGCAGAGGTTAAGGGCATGGTTCATTGTAAGAGCATGGCTTTCATTCTGCTCAGAGTATCAAACCGTATAAAGGAAACACTTGGCGAAGGCCATAACGGCACCTCTCTGACTGTATGTGTTTGTGGAAACAATACTTGCATACAGCAAGTAACCCTGGTGCTCACGGTGACTAGATATGCGATGCCCGGAAGCATCCCACAATAACCTTGATCATTCAGCATCAAGTAACTCCCATTCAAAAGAAGCCTGAATACTGGATTAATCACAGCTGCTGGGGTACCCCTCAAGTGACAGGACACGTTTTCCACAGACCCATTACAAGCCCCTGTAGCATAATATCCTGGCATATGAGAGATCCACTCAAAGCGTTCTCGCAGTTAGTTCCGCTTAGAAACACTTCCAGATCCCTACTCCTGTATCAACATCTGTATGGTAAATCCCAGGATTCCCTAATTAATTCCTTACCCATCTTTTCATATCTGCCTGCCTGTTGTTGTTCTAGACAATATTGAAACTGGAAAGTTGTGACAGTTAATGTTATATGGCCGTGGACTAATCATTCTGTGGACTGTGACTCAGCCACAGTAAAGGGTAACCTATCCAGTTTCTCAATACGCAGCATCGTATATATTGCTCCCCTCTGTGCCATTTTCATCTGTTTTTCTGTTAGATTGTATGCTGAAAGTAATGACGTAATGTTGATAAAACGCCAAGGCACATAACCGGCGAGCAATGACTGCAGCGTCCAGCTTAACAAAATAATAGAACGTAACTGCAACTGTCCATGTTGCAATATGGACAAATCCTGTTCTATTACATTGATAGCAGAAGATACAATGTTGCCCAGTGAATATATCCTGGATGTTAATGTAGTCATACCATTGTCAACTACGGCTAATCCCTTTTCTAGGTTAACTCTATCTATTTCTCTTAATCTCTCTGCAGCTTCCTGTTGGGAGATTTTCCAAAATTCGTGATAGACAGCATACAAAAGCGCTTCTGACATGGTTTTCTGGGACCTAATAAAAAATCCTGTGGGTCCACATCCTCTGTGAGTAAGGACAAGTGTTGTTTTACCTGAGGTAGTGTTGAGGTTTTTAGCCAATCAAGGCACAACTTCCCAACACTGTATGATGTCACTACCCCCGGATGTTCTTGTTGTACATAACATGGGTCTGGTCTGTGGTACCCCTGAATCTTTCTTGACATCTGTTTGTGTCAGTATGCCAAACCAACCATCCCTTCCAATTGGGGTCTGATCTATTGTATTGCAATATGCTATCCAACTTAGCCCCTCTTTCTGATGTAAAATTCCCCTCGGTGTTTAAAGGTGTTGGAATTTGAGGTGTGTTCAAGTCCTTATTCTTAGCTAATCCAAGACAGAAAGTCTGTTGCACAGTGTCATTATGAAAAATCATCTGCTGTGGAATGAGGCATGCTCTAAATAGTGCTTCTATTCCCTGAACTTGCCAGTCCCTAGAGCCCCAGATTGATTTCAAGTCTACAGTGTCCATCCATAAGTCAAAACCTTGTTCAGACAGCTGGGTGATAAAGGAAGCAGAGCAAATCTGTTTGGTGTTTGTAGGAAAGTGGGTTTCTGTTGCAGTAACCCCCCCACTTTTTGGCTGATAACTGATGCACTTTTCCTTGGTGTGCCCTGGGTCCCTGCCAATCAGGTACCCAGGGCCTGTGTTCCTTCCCTAAAACTGCATTACAGCCTAAACCCAATTGGCCTCTCTGGCCACAGGTAAGCCCCTGGTAAATGGTACCCAAGGTACCCAGGGCACTGTGACCAGAGAAGGCCTCTAAGAGCTGCAGCACTTATTGTGCCACCCTTGGAGGCCCTGTACCCTGACACACACACACACTGCCCTTGCAGGCTGAGTGTCTTGGTGCAGAACAAAACAGAGTCGACATGGCACACATCCCTGTGTGCCATGCCCACGAACACACTGCCCTGGCATACCTCAGTCACCCCTCTAGCTGGGTGCCCTATGCCAGTGGTGAAGGTACAGGTGCATGAGCCCTGTGCCCCTACAGTACCCAGGTCCATTCCTGGGCACTGTATGTGCAGTGCTGCCATTTCAAGTATATGGTGCTGGGAGGTCGTCAGCACGAACTCCACAGCACCATGATGGCTGCACTGAAGACTGAGAAGTTTGGTATCAAACTTCTCAGCACAGTAAACCCACACTGATGCCAGTGTGGGATTTACTGTAAAATGCACAACAGAGGGCAACTTAGAGTTGCCCCTGAACCTAACCTACAATCCACGTCTTGTCTGAGGGGCTGCCTAGAGCTGCCACACAGCAGACATGTTGCTGGACCCCTGGGTAGAGAGCCATCCGCTCTCCTGGGCCTGCAACAATGCACGTCCTTGGCGAGGTGCTAGGCCTCCTCCCCCAGGATGGGCAGGGGAAGCTTCAAAGGCATTCCGCCTTTGTGAGCTTCCCAGACCACTTGCTGTACTCAGCAACTGGTCCCCACCGGTTCCTCCCCCATCCTGGTGGGAAGACTGGCGGGAAACACCAAGGGAGGAAAGGGGTGTGCCAGCCTCTGCCAACCCCACCCCTCAGGTGGGGAGGCGAGGTGAAGCACATCTCCGGGCTCTCTCCATCTTGAAGATGGGGAGCCCTGCCCAATCAGGACTAGGCTCCTGCCCCCTCCCACAGGAGAGTGGCAGGATAGGGGTGTACCCACCCCAGGGCAGGGACCCATTGGTCCCAGCCCTTTACCTTCCTGTAACGCCCTAAATCTAGTATTTAGGGGCACCCTGAACCTTCCTTACTTAGATTCCCGCAACCTAAGAAGAAAAAGGACGAAAGAAGACGCCCAGCAGAGGAGACTGCAGAGAACAACTGACTTGGCCCCAGCCCTACCGGCCCGTCTGCAGTTTCCAGAGATCCTGCGCCAAAATCGTCTTGTCCTGCAGCCAGCGACCTCCAGAACCCGGGAGGACTGACTGCCTTCAACAAAGACCGGATCTCCTGTGAACAGCAGCTCTGTTCAAAAGAAACATCAAACAAAGACTCAGAGCCTGCTGAGGAAAAAGAAACCCGACGCCTGGAACCACCACAGCACCCGTCGCCTACAGCCCGAGTTCAAGTGGCCCACCGTATTACAAAAGTAACGTTAAAGTAACTTACCGGCGAATTGAATTTTCTTCCATAGGGATCCATTGACTGGTTTTCTGTGAAATTTCTTCTAAGTGTCCACTTTTGAAATACCAAAATATTGCTTAAAAATCACAACAGTAACGAATTCGAATTACTCACCTACTATCAGGAGAGACCTCAGTACTGCATCTTTTAGTCCAGTACCGACCATGAAAAGTAATTTTTACCGTACTTACCAGTAACTGGAATTTCCTCTCATAGGATATCATTGCCTGCTTTTTGTTGAAAAAGTTTCTAAGTGTCGATTTCTGAATGTTACAAATATTCTTTAAAAATCGTACAAACTACAAAAACGTAATTACTTACCTGTTTTAAGTAAATGTCCCAGTGCTGAATCTAGGAGTCCAGCACTGGATTACAAAAGCAACGTAAACATACTTTGCTTGCAAACTGCATTTCCTTCCATAGGATAACATTGGTAATTTTACCCAGAAAAGTTTCTAAGTGTCAACTTTTGAAATACAGTAATATTCCTCAAAAATCACTACTATAACCAAAACGCTTTTTCTCACCTGTTTACAGGAAGTGTCCCGGGACTGAATCCAAGATCCAGTCCTGTGGTTAGAAAAGTAATCTACAAAGTAATTAATTGCATTTAACCAAAACTTTCCATTGAGCTCAATGTTGCATTGTGTTTGAAATTGTGTTGCCTCTTGCAACAACCGTGACTACAGTCATCAAAAAGTCTATTGCCTATTTGTAAAGTGTTTGAACAAAGCATCTCATTCTGAGAAAGTATATTTTGATACCTATTGTTGGTTCTAAAATAAAACAAGCATATATTTTTATATACAAACCATTGGCCTAGAGTTCAGTTCTTGAGTGGGTGGCTTCATTTGCTGACTGAGTGTGTACAACAAATGCTTTACACTGTCCTCTGATACTGCCTTACTGCTCGACCAAGCTACCACTTTAGAGAGTAAGGTTATATCTAACTTTAGCCTCTGCCAAACCTCTGGGGACTGTGGACTCTGTGCACACTGAACCTTACTTTGGTTCAGTATATACAGAGCCACTTTCCTACAGTGTTAGTTAACATATTTTCTGTGAAGATATTGGTGCAAACTTATAGTAGTACGAGGTTGGGTCAGAAGTGTTAAACCCTGAAAAATATGAGAATTTCTGTGCAAATGTTTTTGTACTACTTTTTGGTGGTGTAGGGCAATGTTCCCACTGGTTGAATGTGAAAACAGTTCTAGGTTTGCTAGATTTATGCAAGAAATGATGACCATAATGTTGGTGACAATACATTTTGTCAAAGTCTGATCTATCCTCTAGCATTTTAGTGCTAGAAAATGCAGCAGATTGTTCTAAATCAAACAAAAAGTTATTAACGGTTTCAAAATCCCAATCATCAGAAAATGTACTGAAGGTAATGATATCGTTCAATGAAATTTTAAATAAATGTGGAACGTTTACAAGCTCGGTCGGTCCAAATATATCAAAATTTACTTTGTCCCAAACTATTCCATCCGGTATAGGAACTGCTGAAATGTTCACGAAGGACAAGTTTCTTTGTTCACGATGAGATGAAACATGATGTTTTAAAATTAAGTTCACTTTTGACATTGCAGAGCTCTGTTGAAGATAAGTTCCATTGATGAGCAAGTGGAAAGTTATTACTAATCCGAACCAGAAAAGAAAAAAGAAAATACCGGTGATTATCCAAAGTTCTAGCCAAGGTGATACTAAATAAGTTTTCCTAAGAAAGTTAAAAAAGTCTTTAATCTGTTGTTTGCGAGAAATTTGGGCTGGCGTCGTTTCAGGTTCACTTGGATCCAATGAAAAGGTATCGAAGTCGATGAAATAGCCAGATGCAGTTCGATCTATCTTTGGTAGCTCCGCAGGTTTTGTTGAACTTGTGGATTGCTCTTGTTGAGGCATGTTGACGTAGACATCTCTATTAGCTTGAATTGAAATTTGTCTTTCACTTTGATTCTGAGAGTTTGTGTCAAGGGGAGCTAGTTCCATCACACTGTTATTGATTCCATTGCTTTATATAGGTGACTCTTCAAATGTTCTGAGTCTTTCTGTTTGAACTGTATTGTATTGTAGCGAGAGGAGGTTGTCGGCTACTCAGGAGTCCATGAGGCCTACTATTTAGTATCGGCCACATAGTGTGGTTTGATCAGATAGATTGAGACTAATCTATTTTCTTTTCCGGCAAGAGGCAGAAGTACAGTTCTTGATCCTTCAACGGCCAGGACAGGTACAGGCTTTCGATAGGATGGCCTGAATTATTTATTTTCCACAATCTTTTCTCTGACCAGATCTCCAGCTTTAGGGATCCAGGCAGGTCTTGCCATAGCTGATTTGACTTCCCCAGTGGCACTTTTCTTTGTCTCGATGTTCCTTAAGGAGGCTCTGGATTCATTCAGATCCTGTAAAACAGCCAAACGTTTATTGATGTCAAACAGTTTTTCATCCGCCACTGAGCCTTCACAATCGAGATCAGGTACCCACATTCTTGCCCCAAAGAGGACCTCATAAGGAGTGGCACCCCCCTAGAGAGCTTCTTGGCTGGTTATTAAGGGCTCGCTGGACCCCATATAGATAATTGACCCAACTACCACCCAAGTCTATTACCCTAACTGTTAAAGATTGCTTTAAGTCCCGGTTTTTCTTCTCTTCAACCGAATTTCCATCGGGATGGTACGGAGAGGAGTACTGCAATGCTACACCCAAACTTCCCATGGCTTCCTTGTAAGCCCTAGAGCTGAATGCGGGGCCACGGTCAGAATGTAATGTGCCAACTGTGTATGTCCCTATGTAGAGACGCAAATCTTTTTTAACAGCGTCAGCCGAGCGCTGAGGCCATACCCATAAGAATCTTGAACAGGAATCCACTGCAACCATGATATACTTGTAAGCCCCGTCAGATTGTAAAGGGCCGCAGTGGTCCAGGTAAATGCACATGAGCGGTCTGTCTGATATTAACAATGGTGTCTGCTCTAGGCGAGCTACGGTGGACCCTTTTATCTGTTGACAGATATCGCACTTTAAGACAAAGTCTTTGGTCTGCTTTGTTAACCCTGGCCACCAATAGCGTTGTTTCAGTAAAGAATCTGTCGCCACAACTCCTGTATGAGCAGAACCCAGACACTCGTGTGCAGCCAAGATTAAACCTAACCTGCGATCCATGTTTGGTATTACTCTATCCCACACTCCAGGAATCTGAGCAAAAGGAACGTTGTTTGCATCTAACTTGTAGGAGTACTTGAGTGGAAAACCTTTAGGTAGTGCTTTGCTGTTATTGAGCGAAGCAATCACAGCTACCATTGTGCTACCATCTACCCTAGTTTTTGAATGGGTGATTGCAGCTACTGATGCCGTGCATACTGCCCCCTTTGCGGCTTCATCAGCTAATGAATTCCCTTCAACATGAATGCCATCACATTGATGACTCAGTGTGTGTATCACATGAGCCCTTGGTAGTTCGTTCTTTAACTCTGCTACCTGTTCCTATAGTTTCCTATGCTTGATTGTGCCACCTTTTGAATCTCTGAACCCATTTTGTCCCCAATAGTGGAGATATTCGTTATATTACTGGACACAGTAAAAGGAATCACACACTATCAGTGTGGTGAATTCTGGATCCATATTTATCAGTGCCAGTAATAGTGCTTTTAATTCTGCCAACTGAGCCGTGCAGTCTCCAAGAGACTGCGTTTTTGTACTCCTCGGACTGAACTTGCCGTCCTGTATCGTACCCTTTACAATAGTGCATGCAGCACTGTATTGTTGCTTACTCCCTATGGCCAGTTGAGCAGATCCATAAGTATAAATAATGTACCAGTCTAGAGGCATTATTTCATTTGGTAGAGGATATCTGTATTCTACATCTGTTGCAGTGAGAGAATTAGCCCATTGTATCCCTCTTGGATGTAATGCTTTAGCAATTGGGACGCTTGCCTTTGTGGCAGCCTCTAAGGCCGGTACAATTATTTGTTTCCCTTGTGCTAGTGCTCTTTCTCTCAATACAGCAGTCTGTACTGCTGTCAGAATTTTTTCTGTAGGAGCAAAACGCATTTCAGCGTTAGTGTACAAATGCGATTTATACGCAATTGGTACAGTTTCGCCTTCATTGAAGGTCAAGTAGGTGTACCCTGATTGACCTGCAACTATGCGGATCACCAGGTTGCGTACTTTTACCAGCGTGTTTGTAAGTGTTTTGATGATATCCTATCAGCTTGTAGGGAACAAAGTATATTTGTGTGTTCCTGTGTCCATTGTCTAACTGAAAAGTCAGGTCTTATTAGGTCAATGAAAGGTTTTACTCTCTCTGAGTAATCTAAGATGTATGTTCTGCTAAAATTCAAAAATCCCAGTATGGACTGTAATTTTTTTAATGGTTTTGGAGGTTGTAGCAGTGCGCACTTTTCTAAAAAGTGGGGTGCCAGGCTTTTGCCTTCACTTGAAAGATCATATCCCAAAAATAGGACATTGAGGTGGGCTATCTTTGATTTTTTAAAGTTAAATTTGTAGCCCTCAGAGGCGAAACCCAAAATAATGGGCTTACCCTGGTCAAGTGTTCCTCTTAGTCATCATCTGTCAGATAAATATCATCTACATAGGATAATGCATCTCCATCCAAATTCTGTAGTAACTCTGTTACCCTCCTTGAGAATAACCCGGGCTATTCTTATACCCTTGGGGAGTCGACAAAATTGATCCTAGGACCTAGCGCTGAGAATGCTGTCAAATTTCTGCTTTCGGGTGCTATTTTTTGGCAGAAAAATCAATTTGAGATATCTAATGTTGTTTTGTATTTTTTCCACACGATGTTATTCAAATTCAAATTCAGCTTTATTCGATTTTTTTCTTGCAGTAAAAATCATAAAAGCACAAGTAAAAGAAACATTTCAATTATAATACACAGTAAAAAACAATCAAAGTCACATAGTTTAAAAACATTTTTTACATTGAACTCCTGTATCTAATAACAGACTTTAAAAATGAGGTAATAGCCATTATGGTCAGTTGATTTTCTAAAGATTGTAATTTCAAAAAGCTATTCTGCATTGTCTTAGGCCCATACTCCTCAAAATAGGTAATAAAAACCTTTTCCTAGGAGAAGTATAAAATTTACAAAATAAAATACAGTGCAACATAGTTTGAGTTGAGATATCATCACACGGGCATGGGAGTAGGTTTCTCGACCAGTCAACCTCAGGGAAGCTGATCATTCTATGGAAAATCCCTAAACGAAAACGAGTTAGAAGCGTACGACCAAAACTTCCCTGTTCCTGCACTAAATAGGGTTGTATACCTGAACATATTGTAATCAAATGGTTGTTCATAACCGAACTTTTCTCTTTCTCAATGAGCCATCGCTTGTTCTCTAAATGGGTCAAACATTCTAATTTTAAGTTTTTTCTAGGAATTGTTACCATAATCTCCGGAGTGTCAAAATATTCAGGATGGCCAATTTCATTCGCCATATTTTTGATAAACTTGAGCCATGGTATATTAACCACCCTGTCCAATGTTAAACAATCCATAATTACATCACGATTAAAACCAGTCTCAGATGAAGCCCACACCTTATGTCAGAGTAAAAACGAGTTAACTCTGATGATATCAGAGATAAATGGGAGACCAAGTTCCGTGTGGCAATTAAAAGTAGCAGTAGAACTTGGGACTGCCAGCAGATAACGAGTAAAAGCATTTATGCAACATTGAATATGTTGCACATCTGCAGATCCCCAAATACCTGCCCCGTATATCGCTGTTAATATGCATTTGGATTTATAAATGGCTAATAACTCAGGGACTGGTTTGCAGCCTAATTTCCTTGAGAAATTAATAACCGCACCTATTGCTCTTGAAAACATTAACTTTCTTGCCTGCGTAGCCGCATTCCAAGACCCAGTCCGATCGAAGTTGATTCCCAAATAGGAGAACTTATCAGTACTTTCGATTTTATTATTATCGATAAAAATATTGCATTTTTTCCTCGTTTTTTTCCACAGCTCATTGTGTATGTCTTGCTGATGTTTACTTTTAGACCCCTATCAAGCATATAATTAGCAAAGTTAGTGACATTTCTTTGTAAGCCTATTTGCGTCCGGGACATAATAACTGCGTCGTCCGCATAAAGTAAAATGGGGACAGGGGTGTTATTAATAATCAGGTAATCCTGCCGATGTTCAGTCAAGAATTGACCAAAGCTATTAATATAAAGGGAAAAAAGGAAAGGGGCAAGTATACAGCCTTGCCTCACTCCCTTTTTTATGCAGAATTTAGCTGTGCACTCCCCCTGTCTCCCATAGCGCACCCTTGCCCCAGACTCCCTGTACAGTTCCTTAATAAATGAAAACAGAGATTAATCCACTTCCATATCTTTAAGGACACTCCACAGCTTATCGTGTTTTACGCAGTCAAAGCTGAGCTAAGGTCAACAAATGACAAAAAAAGTTTACCCTCCTTTGCTAAAGTATATTTACTTATGATCAAGGTTAAATTAAGTCCTTGCTCAATCGTACCAAACCCTGGGCTAAACCCATATTGCAGGTTAGACAACACACCTGTCTCTTCCGCCCATAATTGTAATTTATTTAAAATTACCCTCCCTACTACTTTCAGGAGGGAATCTAAGAGGGAGATTGGGCGATAACATCTTGGTTCATTTCTATCCCCCTTTTTAAAAATAGGAATCAGTATTGCATCCGACCAAGTGGGAATAAAGCCATAACGTTAAAACATTAGTTAAAAGTGGGGCCATAGCTCAATATTAGATTTATAAATGTCCACAGGGACGCCATCCGGTCCTGCTGCTTTGCCAGAAGCACTCTCTATTATGGCCCTGGTGACTTCCTCTAAGGAAAGACCAATAACTATAGGAAAAACTGCAGTCTGTACATTATCATTGGTCATCTTAACTACTGAGGATACCTCGTTGTCTCCAATGGACTCATCATTGTAGAGACACGAAAAATATTCTACCCACTTATCCTCAGTAATAACAGTATCTAAAATGTCAGTATCCCTATTAACAAAAAATGGGGCATTCACAGGTTTCCAAAAGCCATTATTATCCTTCCTTACACATGCCTGGTGTAGCGCCTGCCACGCCTCTAATCTCAATTGTGCTTTACGTTTTTTTATAGCCTGCCGATATTTAGTTCTAGCCTGTCTTATTTCCTCCCTAGAGCTAATCTCACTATGCAGTACCTTCTTCAAATGGGTATTGGCCTTACTACATTCTCTATCAAACCAGCCCTGTGACTTATGCGTGCCCTGTTTCTGCTTCCTAGTAAGTAATTTCTACACCTCGCCTGTAATATTGAGGAAGGCTGTTAGAACTACTGCATCGTCCCTTTCCTCAGAAAGACAGGCTTCAAAATCTTCACTAGTCCTATTTAATAGTTGCTTAATAAAAGCCACAGGATCCACCCCTGCCCATTTTAGGGAGTACCCATTTGTACTTGAGAGATTAATATTAAGATTATAATGCAAGTCCTTGTTCTTCTTAATTCTGACCAACCTCTCCAAATTGAAGGCCACACTAATTGGATAATGATCACTCATTAGAATACCATGGGTTACAAAAGTGCGGAAATTACAGGAGTATCTATTTGACACTAAAACAAAGTCAATAATTGAATTACACCCCCTACCATTAAAGGTTGGCTCGAAAGGAACTAGGGGAATACACAATTCATTTGCATATGCCAAATCAAATTGAAATACAATTTCATTTAACAAGTCCCCAGTGTTATATGTAAGAAATGGGCCAGCTCATCTTCTTTATCTTTACGTAGACCACAGATGCCCCGTTGACTATGTTGGTACAAAAAACAGTTAAAATCCCCACCCCATATAATGCACATATCACCAGACATTTTGGCTTCTAGATTACTCAGTGTTTGACACAAGTTGGTTAACACACTCGTGGTCTGGCTTTTGGGGATATTATTATAGAAATTGATTATTACTGTGCCCTTTCCTCCATCCATGTTCAATAATAAGATC
The DNA here is from genome assembly GCA_963921515.1 of Calotriton arnoldi. Classification (NCBI taxonomy): domain Eukaryota; kingdom Metazoa; phylum Chordata; class Amphibia; order Caudata; family Salamandridae; genus Calotriton; species Calotriton arnoldi. The sequence continues at coordinate 791,385 of CAWUFW010008621.1, forward strand.
TGGTAATAATCAGTCTCGATTGAAAGTTTCAAATTAATCTCCCCTGCCGTATTAGAAACATAAGTACATAGCCCCCCTTTATTACGCCCTTGCTCGCTGATGATTGCTGGTGTGTGAAAAGTTCGGAAACCATTAATATGTTTTTCTTTAACTGTCCAGGTTTCTTGGAGGCAGACTATAGAATATTCTTCTACAAAGGTTAACCACTGAGGGTCTCTCAATTTAGTAGATAAACCCGCAGTATTCCAAAACAGTATTTTACATACATCAGCTGTGTCATCCTTTACATGTCCCCCTGAAGGCCTCTCATTTATCCCTTCATCATAAGAATTGTTCCCTCCCCTAGTTGGTATTTCTGCATATTTAAAACTGGTTTCAGCGTTACCTTCAGAAATAGTAGGGTTATCCTCCATGACCACACCTTCGATTGAATGATCTAAACTCAAATTGCGACCTATTCTATTCTCAGACAGCAAATCCCGACCATAATCCTTCTCAAGTGAAATATCACCCGGGAGCGGTAAGATTTCCTGCCTTATTTGTCCATCCCCATCAAACACTGTATTCTTGGTCAAACTATGTCTTCCAAAGTGGTTAACAGGTCAAAGCGATTGTAAAGCGGGAGGTGACATGATCTCATTGAGTCTGCATGGGGATCCCTTACATAATTATTAATTAAATGATTTGCAACTGGGGCAGATAAAAAGCACCAAGGGGTAAAACATTAATTTTGGTATAATTAAAACATGCATTCCCAGCCCTTGTAAGAACTGCATGCACTAGTGTAGGATCACTGAAGGTCAGAACAATACAATCTCCCTGAACTATTTTCCGGCCCTTACCCACCCATGAAACCCGTCTGACCATTTTAAAGTTTTTAAATAATGCCTTAGTGAGACCGGTTTTATTTCCTATCCATTGAAGAGATTTATTACGAAGACCCTCCCATGTTTCGTGCACTGATGTATGCCGTGTGGGGGCATTGGCTAGAATCACTATCTATGGAGTGGCAGCCGGCGGGAGATCAAGGAGGTTATATTCTAGGTTCTCTGGATGTACCCTTGTCCCAATATTAGATCCTTTCTTCTCTATTAAGGGTTTATTTTGAGCATTATTAACTTGCAATATATTACCGGGGGGGATTGCTCTTTGGGTGTCTGTACTTGAAGTTTCTACGGGTCTGGACCTGGTAGAATGGGTCCCTACCTGTGGGATTAAGAGTAGACTACGGGGATGGTTGTCAATTCCTTGCGTATTCGTCCCCTCTGCGATAACCCTATTATCTCCTCTCAAACACCCCTCTAAATTAGCCACTCTTTCTGTTAATTTCAATAGGGCACCAACCACATAACTGTATAAATCATCGATTTTCCTCGAGATTTTTTCTAGTTCAATAGTTTGGCCCTTGATTTGCGAGTTAATCGTGGGTCTCCTTTTGGTAACAGAGCTTTTATGTACAACAGTTTTTGGTTGTTTACCCACGTTTTTCCTTTTCTTAGACAACGACTTTTTACTTGGACTCACAGAAATCTTCCCAGCAAACGATTCCGCTTGAATCCCCTCCGTGGCCTCAGGATTTTTGCAATGTTTCGAGGGTGGTTGGGGATCATCCTCTGCGTCACTCACATATAAAAGATCTGAAGTCTCCTGAATACACCCATTGTGAGCACCCAGAGCAATTTGTCCCTCACATACTGTTATGACAGATTTATTAGGAGGGCTAACCAGTACATTAATTCCAATTAGCGAGCCTAACCTCCCTTGAGTAAGAGTCTCTTCTACGGTATTTATTTGCTCCTCGATAGCCCCCATAGCACCAGTCAAATAGGTCATCAGAGATTTTTGACCTCCCGTTTTTCGGACTGAAGTCGATGTGTGGCCCGTCTTCCTTTTACCCATTCCTACATGAAAACTTCACAGTCAGGTGAAAGAATCAGGAGATCCGAAGCATTCACCAAATAAGTAGGAGTATCCCACCTACCTTAGGGAGGTGGCCCAGCCTGGCCTCTATCGGTCAATGACAGGCTAAGACGGGCCTGTCTTGGCCCGGTCTTTGCCCGGGCCGAGTCCGGGCACGCCCGCACGCGTCCCACACTGCAGGACCGCCGTGATGTTTTTAAAGCCCCTTCAGGGACTCAGGATAAAGTGCAGAGTGCAGCAAGCAGCCAGGGGCCAACAACAAGGTCCAGGCTATGTAGAACGGTCTCCCGCGCTGCGGGACTGCCGCAATGTTTTTAAAGCCCCTCCAGGGACTCAGGATAAAGTGCAGAGTGCAGCAAGCAGCCAGGGGCCAACAACAAGGTCCAGGCTATATAGAACGGTCTCCTGCGCTGCGGGACCGACGCAATGTTTTTAAAGCCCCTCCAGGGAATCAGGATAAAATGCAGAGTGCAGCAAGCAGCCAGGGGCCAACAACAAGGTCCATGCTATGTAGAACGGTCTCCCGTGCTGCGGGACCGCCGCAATGTTTTTAAAGCCCCTCCAGGGACTCATGATAACGTGCAGAGTGCAGCAAGCAGCCAGGGGCCAACAACAAGGTCCAGGCTATGTTGTTCATTAATGCGGCACTGTGTGCATTCCGAACCGCAAATGTCTTTGTACATGAGTTCAGGTGTCTATAGTCTAAAACTAGACGATATGAATTGTCAGGTTTCATTACGGGAAACAAAGGATTATTCATTGATGAGGTGCATTCTTCAATTACACCTTGGTATTCAAGTTGATCTAAGATCTCTCTGACCTGTTTTTTAGCTTCCTGTTTTATGGGATACTGTCTTTGTGGAGTTGGGTTTGTTTTTATTGGAATTACGTGGTGGGGTGACTCTTTATCCCACCCTACGTGGTTGCAGTATAATGCTGGAGCAAGGGCTAGGTTGGAGAAAGCTGGAAAAATTACAGTTTCCCCCTTTGGGCATTCCATAACAATAGTAGGTGGACAATCTCATTCCGCTAATAGGATGTCATAGCCAGAAGTCAGGTTCTCCCAAAAAAAACACTTAACTTGTCTCGGCTTGTCCCCCTCCATTTGGAGTATTATTTCATGTAACTTGTGTGGGACACTCACCCTAGTATCAGGTGTTTCCACCGTGATATACTCACTCAACTCCGCTGTCACCAAAAATTCCATCAGGTTCCGGCGACCTATTGTTTCTTCTGCCGCGCTGTCTAGTTTCGTCAGAGCCCATTCCCCGTTCAGTAGCCAAGTCCTCAGAATTCTGGGCATGTCTAACTTTGAGACCTGCTACCTTCTTCTTTTTAAATTGAGGTTTTGCTTTAGGTTTTTCTTCTTTCTTTGAAGCATAGTCTGAAGTGCGTTGCTTGTCTCTAGACTTTGTATGCACTTCTTGTCTTTGTTCTGACCGTCCTTCCCTCTCTGAGTTTTTTATGAACCCTGAAAGGAAAGAAAGGAACGAGTATCAGTATCCTGATACCTGTTAGGTTTTTTTAATGTTATCTCTATATCTAAGATTATATCTCCTTTCTGGGAGCTCCTGCTGAGGAGATCTTCCCCTGGAGTGAGATCTGTTTTTGTTGTTGTTTATTATTGTCCCATTTCTTCTCTGAAGAAACTGGTGTTTGCTTTGCCTGTTCTTTATCTGAACTCCCCATTAGTTGGGGTTTTACAGGTCTAGCTCCCAGACTGTCTCTACCTAACTCTGCATAAGCAGTTTCAATTATTTTAGGTAGTTCTGTCTCCTGTTGTAATGGAGTGAACTCTCTCAGACGTTGGCATATTGCCACTGATGCTGCTTCTCCTTTAATATTTACAGATACCTGGGCCAAGTTATATAACAACTTCATCCCCAATTTTAGAGCAGGCTCTGCTCCATACTCGTTCTGTATTTGTTTTAATACATCTGGTATTTCTGCACCTCTTTTGCTTCTTTCTGAACTTCTTTTGCCTCTTTCTGCATTTCTGTTCCTTCTTTCAGCACTTCTCTTGCCTCTTTCTGCACCCCTCTTGCCTCTTTATGCACCTCTGTTGCTTTTTTCTACACTTCTCTTGCTTCTTTCTGCACCCCTGTTCCCTCTTTCTGCACCTCTCTTGCCTGTTCTGCAACTCTCTTTCCTCTTATTACAGTTCTCTTTCCTCTTTCTGCAACTCTGTTGCTTCTTTCTGCACTTCTCTTGCCTCTTTCTGTACCCCTCTTGCCTGTTTCTGTACCTCACTTGCCTCTTTCTGCACCTCTCTTGCCTCTTTCTGCATCTCACTTGCCTCTTTCTGTGCCTCACTTGCCTCTTTCTGCACTTCTCTTGCTTTTTTATGCACGTCTCTTATTTCTTTCTGCAACTCTCTTGTCTCCTTCATCCCTTCTCTTGCTTCTATCTGCACCTCTGTTGCTTCTTTCAGCATTGACTCTTTCTGCACTTTTCTTGCCTCTTTCTGCACCTCGCTTGCCTCTTTCTGGACCTCTCTTGCCTCTTTCTCCACCTCACTTGCTTCTTTCTGTACCCCTCTTTCCTCTTTCTGCACCCCTGTTCCCTCTTTCTGCAGCTCTCTTGCCTGTTTCTGCACCTTTCTTGCATCTTTCTGCACTTCTTTTGCCTCTTTCTGCAGTTCTCTTGCCTCTTTATGCACCTCACACTCTTATTTCTGCACCTCTCCTACCTCTTTCTGCACTTTTCTTGCTCCTTTCTTCACTTTTATTGCTTCTTTCTGCACCTCTCTTGCCTCTTTCTGCTCTTTTCTTGCCTCTTTCTGCACTTCTCTTGTCTCTTTCTATACTTCTATTGCCTCTTTCTGCACTTCTCTCCCTTCTTTCTGTGCTTCTCTTGCCTCTTCCTGTGCTTCTCTTGCTTCTTTCTGCACTTTTCTTACCTCTTTCTATTTCTCACTTGCCTCTTTCTGCACCTCACTCTACTTTCTGCACCTCTCTTGCCCCTTTCTGTACTTCTCTTGCCTTTTTATGCACTTCTTTTGCCTTTTTCTGTACCTCACTTTCCTCTTCCTGCACCTCAATCTTCTATCTGTACCTCACTTGCCTCTTTCTGCACTTCTCTTGCCACTTTATGTACCTCACTTGCCTCTTTCTGTACCTCTCTTGCCTCTTTCTGTACTTCTCTTGCCTCTTTTTGTACTTTTCTGGCTGTTTGCGATCAGTAAAATGCATTTTCAAATGTACTAACTATATTTTGAGAGTCGGTAACCTGCTACCAACTCGTAAAATAGGGTTTGCTAGTTTCTATTATGAAGGGGCATGCCAAGGGTGTCCCTTTCTAATAGTGAGTTGCACTGGTATGTAGCAATGTTTTGTGACTGTGAATGCAGTCGCAAAACATTTGCAGTTCATCACCAATTTGAAATTGGTGGTAAGCTATTCGCAAACAAGAAGAGGTCCACAAGGGACCACTTCCCCTTTGTGAATGGGGGTACCAACATTTTTTCTGAGCAGGCAGTTGTCCCATGGACCGCTGCCTACTCTGAAAAAAAGAAAAGAAAACTTTTATTTTTTATTTTTGAGAAGCATCAGATTGGGCTGCATTTAAAAAAATGATTGGTTTATTTAAAAGCAATCACAGACATGGTGGTTTGCTGACCCCAGCAGGCTACCATCCCTGTGATTTTAGTGATCCCTAATGGGTCACATTTTTGCGCACTACCTCATTAATACTCATGAGGTAGGCCAATTTGCGACCCACTAGGAATTGCTAAATGAAAGTCTATGAGTTTCATACATTAGGAATAGCAATTACCTAATTGCAATTCGCAGAGAATCTCAATTAGTTAATCGCTATTCCCAATTTTGATACACCCGGCCCTATATAATTTGATAGTATATAATCTGCATGCACACACACAGTGATGAAGGCACTCATACACTTAGGGCCTCATTATGATGGCGGTGGGACCGTCACTGTGAGAAGTTGGCCTGGTATATGCTGTCCACTTATTAAAGTGGGCACCTTATGGTGATTAGGTCAAAGATAACCTTTATTGAAAGCTATCATAGTGGTAGCTATGGAGAGCAGCCTTCTGGCTAAGTCTTGAAGGAATGTTAAGCACCTTGTTTTACCAGAATGTAATCTTAAAGTATTGGTTAAATGAAAGGGAAACCACACAGTAGTTATAAAAATATGTATTTATTATATATAACACTCTCTAGTATCCTCTACCCGAGGATAGAACACAAATCAAATAATACAGTTGCAAAGAATCAAACATAAGTAGCACAATACACAGTGGGCTCCCGGGGGAGAGCAAACCATATACTAAATAAGTGGTATGAGAACCACGACTCGGGACTAGACCTAGTCTAGAAGGTGTAGAATCGATGGGAACCCAAAGTACCACCCAAGGTGAGTGAGTAGTGACCCCACGGAGGACGGGTGCAGTGTGGGAACACAACTGCGTGCTCCGTACAATTCAAAGGGAAAGTTGCGGTTGGAAAATCAGAGATTAAGGACCCTTCCCAGCAGATTACGAAGACAACCCTTGAAACTTAAGAGTTTGGAGAGCCACCCCACCCATGGATACCTTTGTACCACAGTTACCTATCCCAGAGGAGCCGAGTGCATAGGTGCGAAGTGGCGTTGGAAACCCTTGTCGTTTTCTATGGATGTCGATAAAGAAATGCTGCTGCAGAAAGAAAGAAAAGTGTCTGGTGGAATTAAAATGTGGATTATAGATGAGAAGAACCTGAAAGCAGAGGGGACAAAGTCTGGGTCACTTTGTAGTGACCAGGGACTCGGTAGACGAATGCCCACTGATATCGGGTGCTTCAGGTGCATTGATGGTGAGCTTGACTCTTCAGCTGCGAGGACCCAGAGATGTCTAGGATGATCAGGAGCCAGAGACGAGCTGTCCCATGAAGGATGTTGAGTGCTGAGGGGTCGGTGTCTGGTGGGAGCACCAATCAAGCCTTGGCAGCAGCAACAACATAGATGGTCAAATTCGGTGTCAATCTGGCCCATCAAGGACCAGGGGACACACCACAGCAAGGTGAGTCAGGGCAAGCCTGTAACAACCAGGGGAGCCCAAATAAAGCAAAGTTGACCCTCAAGTGGACCCACAGGCCAAAGGCACAGGAGTCGCGAGGGGACCTCAGACGGTTTCACAGGATACCAGCTAGCAGGACACAGAGTATGAGGATGCTGGAGTCCTTCTCAGAAACGATGCGCTGGGGTCAGGGCTACAAATGGCCTAATGCACAGAATTGGTGCACAACAGCAAGCATGTGCAGCTGCAAATGGATGTGGTGCAAAGGAGTACGGGTATACGGTCCCCACAAGGGATATCTGCCTCAATCTCAGTAAGAGGGCAGCCCAACCTTGGAGACCTTCATAAACCCACCTCCTGTGTTGCTGGAGCCTTTGGAGTCAGCAGGAGCTCAGGGTCAGCAAACTGGTCAGATGCGTTATGGTGCCTGCATTTGCAGGGGAGTGACACCTTCACTCCAAGGGAGATTCTTCTGTTGTCTTGGATGTCCACAGGGTCCTGCATGGAGCCTGTATGGATCACAGACAGTGGCGAGAAAGGGGACGGCAAGGGAAAAGGAAGTTGAGCCCAAGGGAGGTCCAGCGAAGTCCAGAGTGTCCAGACGGTCGAAGTGTAGTGGTATCTTCTTGCAGAATCTTGTCCACATAAAATCTAATGTCCTGTAGCCAGGTAACCCATTTTAGACCCACGGGAAAGGGTTGGACAGATTCTAGGGACCCTCCTAGTTGAGGGACAGGACAGAGGGGTGGCTACACCCATGTCCTTTGTCCAGTTTTGCCCCAGAGCATTAGCAAATGGCTCCTAGGACTGGTTTGAACTGGACCATGCACAGGGAGACCAAGTGTGCCCCTCGTGTAGACTTTCTGGCACTGAGACAGTGCACCCACCCAGCCCCAATACCCTAAATCCTGTCTGGAAGGTGGTAACACCTCCCTGTGACAGGATGCCTATTGTGCTGCCTTCCCCTGCTCGAGCTTGGCTCAGCAGCAGGAGGGCAGACTTGTGTCTGTGGCTGGCAGCATCCAGTTTGTGCTGTAAGGCTCGAGAAACTTGGTACCGGTAGACTTAGGTACCCCCAGAACCTCGGTTCTGAGGGGAGGAATCATACCTCCCACACCTTTTACTGGTGTGGAGGTATGATTCCAAGGTGTTTGACATCAAACACGACATACTTCATTGCAGTCGTTTTCGAGATAGCATTTACAGCGAGGTTATAATGCACCTCTACCGATATGTCTGGTAGTATCACGCACAGCCTGGGGAAATGGTCTCTGAAGACTGCAGAGGGGCCCTGCTCATGCAGGAGCACCGTCTCATCCAAAACCCAGCACCCTGCCTTCAGGATTGTTAAGGCCTGCTATAGGGGTGACTTACAAAGTTTTAAGTGTAGTGATATACATAGATATAGTGAACCTATATGTTTAAGTAAGTGGTGCAATCACCAACTTACACAGGCTGCAGTAGCAGACCTGAGGTTCCATTTTGCATTGCCTCTCATGAGTGTCAGAATACATGCTTCAGCCCATGGAAGGCCTCTGGGGTACCTATGCCCTGGGTACATGGGTACCATATACTAGGGACTTGTAAGGGTACCCCAGTATCCAATCTGGAGTATACCGAAGTACATATATTGCAATTTAAGGGAGAAAGCAGATAGGCTGGGGTCCTGAATAGCAGGATCCCAGCCAGACTAGTCAAAACAGTGGGTGCAAAATGCAAAAAGTGGGGGTAACCATAAGAAGCAGATCCTACTTTCCTTCAGTCACCATCAGCCCATCAGTGGTGGTCCCATCACCATTGGAACCTGCCTCACTGCCCACTGAATTTTGATGGCAGGTGGATGGTAGGTGGTCATATAGACTGACCGCCACAGACCCAACAGGCTCAACGAGCTTGTCGGACCATGGGAGGCAACTGCAATTCCTACAATTGTGGTGGTGCCTGTCAGGCACTGCTGCAGGGATTATGATGTCCATTCCTGCTGGCCGTTTCATGGCAGTTTACCTACCATGAGCAAGACCACTGACTCATTGTCAGTGAAATTGCTCTCCCACCCTCGCAGCTCCACCATTAAGTGAGGTGCCCCTGCCCCTGCACTCTTGAGTGTTGGTGATCGAGGCCCTCCTCCACCCGCAGGTTTCCCTGCGCCTCATCCCTGGTGGTCCAGTGGACCTCTGTCTCCTTCCTCTCACTCTGCTCCTTCACTCGTTTTCACTCGTTTTTCTACCCTTCCTATCTTTCACCTTTCTGCACTTTTCTGCATCTCTGCTCTTTTGTGCCTTATTTCTGCTCATTTTCCCTTTCTCTCGCTCTGCTCTTTCACTCGTTTTTCTACCCTCTTTTATCTTTCACCTTTCTGCACATTTCTGCATCTCTGCTCTTTTGTGCCTTTTTTCTGCTTATTTTCCCTTTTTTCTTTATCCCTTATTTCCTCCCTTTACCTTTCCCCACCGCTGCTGCCCCTCCCCCCCAGCTCGACCGGCCCAATCCAGCTCCCCTCCCCGCCTCCCAGCTGTCCAGCCCTCCCCGAACCCTACTTAATGGCGGCCACTGTGGGGACAGGTGAGCAAGACCACTGTCTCATTGTCAGTGAAATTGCTCTCCCACCCTCGCGGCTCCACCATTAAGTGAGGTGCCCCTGCACTCTTGAGTGTTGGTGATCGAGGCCCTCCTCCACCCGCAGGTTTCCCTGCGCCTCATCCCTGGTGGTCCAGTGGACCTCTGTCTCCTTCCTCTCACTCTGCTCCTTCACTAGTTTTCACTCGTTTTTCTACCCTTCCTATCTTTCACCTTTCTGCACTTTTCTGCATCTCTGCTCTTTTGTGCCTTATTTCTTCTCATTTTCCCTTTCTCTCGCTCTGCTCTTTCACTCGTTTTCACTCGTTTTTCTACCCTCTTTTATCTTTCACCTTTCTGCACTCTTCTGCATCTCTGCTCTTTTGTGTCTTATTTCTGCTTTTTTCCCCTTTTTTCTTTATCCCTTATTTCCTCCCTTTACCTTTCCCCGCCGCTGCTGCCCCCACTGCCCCTCCCCCCCAGCGCGACCGGCCCAATCCAGCTCCCCTCCCCGCTCCCGCCTCCCAGCTGTCTAGCCCTCCCTGAGCCCTACTTAATGGCGGCCAGTGTGCGGCCGCACACCGGCCGCGGGCACCGGGCGTGCAGCTGGTGCACCGAAGGCGCGTCAAAGGCAAGCCCGTCTGCGACCTGTCCGCGACCAGCACGAGGAACCCCGGACCTCTGCCCCACCAACGCTACGACCCAGCAGCACTCCACGCACTCAACCCAGGCTGCAACAACAACTGCAAGCTAGCATCACCAGCCAACACCCATGGACCCTTCAGCTGTCACCGCTGCCGGCACACCGGCAGCACTGCCAAGAACACGGATCCAGCACAACCCGCCCACAAGAACACAAACGAACCGAAGTCCCTGCAATGCATCCTCCTCAATGTCCGATCCCTCCACAAACACGCCACAGAAATCTGGGACCTCCTCGACAGCACCACCCCGGACGTAGCATTCTTCACCAAAACCTGGACCAACACCACCTCGGGACCGGACATCGCCATCGCCATCCCCCAAGGATACAAGATCTCCAGGAAGGACCACCCCACCCGCCCAGGAGGAGGAATCACCATCGTCCACAAATCCAGCCTCAGCCTGAGCACACTCCCTGACGAGCCCACAGAACTGATGGAACACCTTCACTTCAAGATACTGGCCAGCCTCACCGCCACCCTCCAAGGAACCCTCATCTACCGACCCCCTGGACCCCGCGGACCCTTCGCCAACTCCATCACGGACATTATCTCCCTGCAGGCCATCGCATCCACCAACTACACCCTGCTGGGAGACCTCAACTTCCACCTCGACAACCAACTGGACCCCAACACCACATCCCTCCTGGACAACCTCCACAAGATTGGACTCCGCCAGATCGTGACCGAGCCCACGCACTCAGCAGGACACACCCTCGACCCCCTCTTCCCTACAGGAAACTCCATCACCTTCAGCCACACCACCGAACTCCCATGGACCGACCATCATTGCGTCCACTTCACCTTCAGAACACCCACCATCCACAGACACCAGCACCTGCTTCCACGAAGAATCTGGACCAAAATCACTGATGACCAGCTCACCTCCTCACTCAACAACTCCACCCCAACCATCGCGGAAAACGACGACCCCAACACCGCAACCCGAACCCTGCATAGATGGATCTCAGACAGCACCAATACCATAGCCCCCCTCAAGAAAAACAACAATACCTGTGCCAAGAAAGCCAGATGGTTTACCACCGAACTTCGAGAGTCCAGACGCACATGCCGCCGCCTCGAAAAGGCCTGGAGGAACACCAAATCCACAGAAGCCCACAACAACTTCAGAGCCGCCACCAACGCCCACCATCAACTCATCAGGGAAACGAGGAAAAAGCGATTGAAGACAGAATCTCCACCCACGCGCACAACAGCAAGGAACTCTACAGCATCATCAAGGAGTTCGCCCAACCCACCAGCGAGTCTACCGACATCCCTCCCTCACAAGACCTCTGCGACAAACTCAGCACCTTTTTCCACCACAAAATCAAGAGCATCTACGACAACTTCGACAAAGACAACCAACACACTGAACCCTCACCAACCACCCCCGACTCCCGGAAACCAGCGATTGATGATTGGACAGCCCTCACCACCAAAGACACACTGAAGACAATGAAGTCAATCCACTCAGGGGCCCCCACGGACCCCTGCCCCCACCACATCTTCAACAGAGCCTCCGACACCATCGCACCCATGCTCTGCCACACCATCAACCGCTCCCTCGCGACCGCCTCGTTCCCCGACGACTGGAAAAACGCCGAGGTCAACTCCCTCCTAAAGAAACCCTCAGCGGACCCCACCGACCTCAAAAACTACAGACCCATCTCCCTGCTCCCGTTCCCAGCGAAAGTCATCGAGAAAGCCATCAACAGCCAACTCGTCACATTCATTGAAGAACACAACATCCTCGACTCCTCCCAATCTGGCTTCAGAAAAAACCACAGTACGGAAACCGCCCTCCTCGCTGTAACAGACGACATCCGCACCCTACTGGACAAAGGAGAAACAGTAGCCCTCATCCTCCTCGACCTATCAGCAGCGTTCGACACAGTCTCCCACCGCACCCTAATACGCAGACTCTACGATGCAGGAATCCAGGACAAGGCCCTCGACTGGATCTGCTCCTTCCTCTCCGGCAGGACGCAGTGGGTCAGACTCCCACCTTTCCTCTCGGACCCCACACCTACTACCTGCGGAGTCCCCCAGGGCTCCTCCCTCAGCCCGACGCTCTTCAACGTCTACATGGCTCCACTTGCCCCCATCGTCAGAACCTACGGACTCAACATCGTGTCATACGCAGACGACACCCAGCTCATCCTCTCCCTATCCAACGAGCCCAACACCGTCAGACGCAACTTTCGAGAAGGCATGGAAGCTGTCGCCAAATGGATGAAAAACAGCTACCTACAACTAAACACCAACAAAACAGAAGTACTCATCATGGGCCCAAACCCCGACGCCTGGAGCGACACCTGGTGGCCCCCCGCCCTCGGAAACCCGCCAACACCCACAGACCATGCACGCAACCTGGGAATCATCCTGGACTCCAAGCTCAAAATGGACCGCCAGATCAACTCTGTCTCGTCTTCCTGCTTCCACACCCTCCGCCTCCTTCGTAAGACCTTCAAATGGATCCCCCTCGAACACCGAAAGACAGTCACTCACGACCTGGTCACCAGCAGACTCGACTACGGCAACGCACTCTACGCCGGAATAAACAAAAACCTCATCCGCAAGCTACAGAACATCCAGAACGCCGCCGCAAGACTGGTCCTCAACCTGCCAAAACACTGCCACATCTTCCAGCACCTGCGCACACTCCACTGGCTCCTCGTCGAGGCGAGAATCACCTTTAAGATGCTCACCCACGCACACAAGGCCCTCCATGGCACCGGACCAGCATACCTGAACAGCCGACTCAAATTCCACGCACCCCAAAGGACCCTACGATCAGCCCAGCTCTCCTACGCCATGGTCCCCCGCACCAGAAATACCAGATCGGGAGGCCGCTCCTTTTCCTTCCTCGCAGCCAAAGCATGGAACGCCCTTCCGCTCCACCTCAGACAGACCATCTTCGCAAGAAACCTCAAAACCTGGCTCTTCGACAGACCCCCTCCTTGATGGAATGGAACCTGCACCCCCCCACCCCTAGCGCCTTGAGACCCTTACGGGTGAGTAGTCGCGCTTTAACAAACTCCTGATTGATTGATTGATTGACCTACCATGAAAAGGCAGGTGAAAAGTGACATTAAGGGCCTGTAGTGGGCCGCCCTCCCCCCTGGCATTCAGACATGGTTCCTGGGGGGCACCTATGGTGCCCCTCTACATATCCCTGCACCATGTGGCAGGCACCGCCTGGTGCCTGCCATATAGTGCAGGGATATGCACAATGGCTATTTTTTATACTGCGGCATGGGCTTCAGTCTGCAGCACACGCTGCAATACAAAAAATACACTTTGCGACTGCCTTGAAGGCGGTCGCATTGTGATTCCCATGGCGGGACCACCAAAAGCAAGTCCGACGGTCCCATTCCTGATATGATGGTGGTCAGGCGTAAGTCTGACTACCATCATAATGAGGGCCATGGTCACAGTGCCAAGAAGGTACTGTAACTAAGTGAACTACAGCACCACCCATATACCTAGATAGACACTGACACCTGAGAGGGACATCAATGAAATCATTGACATATCCATTAATTCACCGATACATATACTTACATACACATTCTCACAAGTATACAGGTACTGTCATATCCTCTTAGATACATATAAATATTTTCATTTACCCAGTATTCACTAGGTTAGAGAGAGATGTACAGAGGCATGCACCCAGTTATATATGCAGTTGTCCGCTCACAAAGCCATTCATATACCTATTTATAATACCATAGAGTCACTCACACACCCAGTCATAAAATGACAGAGGCATTTACACATTCACTCATGCAGTTACTTACCCCGATACTCACTAACAAAGCCAGTAAGCAATCCATACAGCCACTTACATACACATTTGTAGACGCATAGAGTTGCTAAGAAAGCCAGTCATGCAGCAAAATATTTACTTAAACATCTAGTGACACACCCACAGAGGGAGTGATAAACTTACTTACATATGTACTCAAGTATGCACACAACCAGGTCACCCATTCAGACAAGTAACCCTTTACACATGACTCGGACCTGCTACTGCAAAGCCTGCATGTGTAGTTTTACTGCCAGATTGAATACAGATATAAAACTGCTTGCCAAGCCTTAAACTCCCCTTTTGCTACATATAAGTCACCCCTGAGGTAGGCCCACGGTAGTCCATATGGCAGGGTGCTATGTGATTAAAAGGTAAGACATGTACTTTGAAGTTTCAGTGAGTTACACGTACACTTCCAGACCCATACGCTCAGTTATACATCCAGTCTCCCACCATTACTACGACTGCCATACCTAGTTCCAAAAACATATATCCACTCACATACCCAGTCAGACAGCCACAGAGCCCCTTACACATTCACTCATACACCCACACAGAACTTATCTATCCATCAGTAACTGGCACACACAGTTACATATCCCAACACTCACTAACACAGCCAGTAAGCAATCCATACAGCCACTTACATGCACATTTACAGAAGCATAGAGTTATTAAGAAAGCCATTCACACAGCAACAAAGTTACATACACATCCAGTGACACACCCAGAGAGGGTCTGATACACTCACTCAGATATGCACTCAAGTACTGACAGTCCTAGACACCCATTCACACAAGAAGCCCTTAAACATGCCTCAGAATGTCTACTACAGAGCGTGTGTGTGCAGTTTTACTGCCAGTCCTACTTTGCATTTCAAACCCCTTATGAAGCTTAAAAGCTCATTTTTCTATATATAAGTCATATAAGGTAGGTTGTAGGTAGTCTATAGTGGAGGGTGTCATGTCCTTAAAAGATAAGACATGTACTTTGAAGTTTCAATGAATTACATACGCACTTACAGACACATATGCCCAGTTATAAATACAATTCTCCACCCATACTGCAACTCACATGCCTATGTGCAAAAGCATAGAGGTACTCACAGACCCAGTTAGACAGTGAGAGAGGCACTTAAACATTCACTCACATACCCACACAGCACTCATGTATCCACCAGTAACAGAGCCAGTTGTTCACACTGTTACATACCTCAACACTCACTAAGACAGTCAGTAAGCAATCCATACAGTCACTTATATACACATTCTCAGATCCATAGAGTTACTAATATAACCAGACATATGCTGACATAGTTACTTACGTATCCAATGATACACCCACATAGGGACTAACACACTGATTCAGATATGAACTGAAGAATTTACATTACCAAGTCACCCATCCAGACACGTAGGGCCCGATTCACAGAAGTAATCTGAGACAAAATCCTAACTTTACGACTTTCGATATTCACAAAAGGCATTTAGGAGTAGTAAAGTTAGGATTCCTAACTTTACTATTCCTAAACTGAGACAAAATCCTAACTTTACGACTTTCGGTATTCACAAAAGGCATTTAGGAGTAGTAAAGTAAGGAGTCCTACCTTTTCTACTCCTAAATGCTGTTTGTGAATACCGAAAGTCGTAAAGTTAGGATTTTGTCTCAGTTTAGGAGTAGTAAAGTTAGGAATCCTAACTTTACTACTCCTAAATTCCTTTTGTGAATACCGAAAGTCGTAAAGTTAGGATTTTGTCTCAGATTACTTTTGTGAATCGGGCCCGACGCCCTTTAAACATGTCTTGGGCCTGCTAATGCATAGCGCATGTCTTCAGTTTTACTGCTGGGTCGACCTGGCATGTAAATCACCTTGCCAAGTCTCAAACAACTGTTTTACTACATATAAGTTATCCCTAAGGTAGGTCATAGGTAGCCCATAAGTAAGGGTGCTATGTGTTTAAAAGGTGAGACATGTGCTTTTAAGTTTAACTGAGTTACATGTGCACTTGTACACCCATATGCCCAGTTATGCATTCAGTCTCCCAGTCATAGTGTGACTTATATGTCTCTTGACAAAAACATACAGCCACTCACACACCCAGTCAGACAGTGACAGAGGTACTTACACATTCAATCACACACCCGCTCAGCACTTATGTATCCAATAGTTACAGAGCCTGTTGCACACACAGTTACATACCCCAACACTCACTAGCACAGCTAGTAAGCAATCCATACAGTCACTTACATGCACATATCCAGACCTAAAGAGATACTAACAGAGCCAGTCATATGCTGGCATAATTACTTACATATCCAATAACATACCCACAGAGGGACTGATACACTCATTCAGATATGTACTGAATAACTGATACTAGCAAGTCACCCATCCAGACAAGAAGCCCTTTAAACATGTCTTGTGCCTTCTACTGTAGAGCCTGCGTCTTCAGTTTTACTGTCAGGCTGACTTTAAATTTAAAACCCCTTGCCAAGCCTTATAGTCCCTTTTTCTACATAGAAGTCACCCCTAAGGTAGGCAGTATATAGCCCATACAGCATGGTGATATGTGCTTAAAAGGTAAGACGTGTACTTTGAAGTTTCAGTAAGTTACACTCGAACTTACAGACCCATATGCCTAGTTAGATATCCAGTCTCCCACCAGTAGTGCGACTCACATGCCTGTATAGAAAAGCTTAGAGCCATTCACACAGCCAGTCAGACAACGACAGAGGTACTTTCACATTCAGTCACACAAAAACACACACAGCACTTATGTATCCAGGAGTAACTGAGCCAGTTGCAAATGCAGTCTACTATCCTTTAGTGGACTTGCTCATTCCACTTTGCAGTGCCATCTGGTAGCTGTTGCTGCAATCCCCATCTGCTGCTGCTGCAGCTGCTACTGACCCAGAGGTCAGGAGTTTGAGGCCCTCCTCCACCCACAGGCTCCTGCCTGCGCCTCATCCCTGGTGGTCCAGTGGTAGAGTGTCACCGCTCTGCTGCTTGACTGCCCTTTTGTCTCTTTTGCTGCTGTTTCTGTCCCTCTTTCTGCTTTTCTCTTCATTTTTCTGCCTCTGCCTTTAGGCTTTTCCTTTTTCCCCCTTCTTCCTCTCCCCTGAAATCCCTCATTGCCTGCCCCCCTCCAGTGAGCCTTCCCATGTTTCCCGCCTCCCAGATGTCCAGCCCCACGCAGCACTACTTAATGGCGACTGCTGTGCAGTGAAAGTGCAGTCCACTATCCTTTAAGGGACTTATTCCTTCCACAGCGCAGTACCATCTGATAGCTGCTGCTTCTGTCCACATCTGCTGCTGCTACTGACCCGGAGGTCAGGAGTTTGAGGCCCTCCTCCATCCACAGGCTCCTGCCTGCACTTCATCCTTGGTGGTCCAGTGGTAGAGCGTCACTGCACTGCTGCTTGACTGCCTTCTGTGTTTTTTGCTGCTGTTTCTGTCCCTCTTTCTGCTTTTCTCTTTGTTTTTCTGTCTCTGCGATTTGGCTTTTCCTTTTTCTTCCTTCTTCCTCTCCCCTGCCACTGCAATCCCCGGTGGCGCCGCCCCACTCCAGTGTCCCTTCCCGCTCCCACGTTTCCAGGCTTCCAGCTGTCCATCTCCCTGCAGTACTACTTAATGGTGGCCACTGTGTGGCTGCTGTGTGGCCACATGCACCGGGTGCACTGCCAGCACACCACTGTCATGCCAAAGGCAAGTCCGTCTGCGCCCATCTACACCTGGACTGCACCCAGCAACAGCGACCCAGCTTCTCAGACATTCCACCGCTACGACCCCAGCACCCTCCTCACCCTCAACCCAGGACGCCACGCCACCTGCCATCTAGATTCACCGAAGAAGAACCTTGGGGCCTTCGCCTGCCGGAACTGCAACCGTACCTATAGCCATGCCAACACGCCACCTCCTCTTGCCACCCAGCCAAACAACAACGCACCCGTCCAGCTCAACTGCATCCTCCGCAATGTGTGGTCCCTCCACAAATACGCCACTGAAATCTGGGGCCTCCTCAACACCACCTCTCCTGATGTCACTTTCTTCATGGAAACCTGGACCAACCCCTGCTCTCGACAAGACATCATCATTGTGTGAGAAGTTGGCCTGGTATATGCTGTTCACTAATTAAAGTGGACACCTTGCACCAGTACAATTCGATTCTTATGGTAGATAGGTTTAAGACAACCTTTAAAGAAAGCTATCCTAGTGGTAGCTGTGGAGAGCAGCCTTCAGGCTAAGTCTTGAAGGAATGTAAAGCAGCTTGTTTTACCACACAATCTCTTGAATCACCAAACGAAAAGACACCACACAGGTATATTTATCAAATATATATGTATTTATTACTAAACAACTCTCTACTAATCTCTTTATGAGATTAGAAGTCAGGAACATACGCACAAATCAACGATTCACAATAAATTAAGCACAATATGGCTGTGGCCCTAGGGGCGTACCAGACCATATACTAAGAAAGAGACTTAGAAACAACGACTTGCGGGGAGACAAGGCCTAGGGCCTTCAGAAGTGCTGGGGCCTCACGAAACCACCCAAGGCAGGTAAGTAAAGGACCCACGGGGGATGCGTGCAGTGTGGATACACAGGCGCGGATCGCCGTTGACTTCAATGGGGCAAGTCGTGGTTGGAAATAAAGAGTTTTAGGATGCTTCGGGAGAACCTACAAGCAAGTCACTTACAGGGTAAGTAGTTCTAGGGCCCACACCCACAGGAACACCGTAGTGCTGGAGTTACCTCACCCAGGGAAGCCGGGTGCACAGGTGTCCTTTGGTGTCGGGTCGCGGCGTCGTTTTCAATGGCGAACAAAGAAGACTTGCTGCTTGCGGGAGCTGAAGACGTGTCCGGTGGAATCCAAGCCTGGATTTGGAAGAAGGATGACCTGAAAGCAGAGGGGACAGTGTTCAAAGTCACTCTGCAGTGACTCGGGGCAATGAAGATGGATGCCCACCGTCGTCGCAGGATTCAGGTCGATCATGGTTGCCTTGACTCTTCCGCCACGAGGTCCAGGAGGTGTCGATGATGACTAGGAGCT
The DNA here is from genome assembly GCA_963921515.1 of Calotriton arnoldi. Lineage (NCBI taxonomy): Eukaryota > Metazoa > Chordata > Amphibia > Caudata > Salamandridae > Calotriton > Calotriton arnoldi. The sequence goes on from CAWUFW010008621.1 coordinate 810,450, forward strand.
GGATTCAGCGTGTCCCACAACGTCTTCAGCTTACAGTCGTGTCGGCAACTCGATTGGAGCCACCAAGCCTTGGTAACAGAAAGTCTAATGGAAAGTGCGAAAAGGCAATGGCGTAGACCAGCAAGGTCTGAGGGACTCACCCAGTGAAGGTAAGTCAGTGCAGGCCTGGAGCAACCAGGGGAGTCCTTTGGTTTCTTGGAAAAGTCTTCTGGGGACCCACGAGCTGGCTGGCAAGGGATCACAAAGATGCCTTGGGAGGATTTGCTCAACAGGGGCCCACGGTCACTTGGGATAGTGTAGGCCTCTGATCTTCGGAGGGATTCCTGCTGGAGGCTGGGACCACACGTGGTCTAAAGCACAGGTTCTTTGAATGTTGTTGAGGGGTTGCACTTGACAATAGTGCACGGTACCCAGGGGTCGCGGTTCCTCATCACTCGTGGGGTCCACTTGCCTCAGCTTCACTGGGGACTCACGATGGCCTTGGAGAAGTCAGGAAATCCACTTCTTGGGCTGCAGGGACTTCGAACTCCAGCGGGAGCGGCGTAGTTTGTGACCATTGTTTGTAGTTTTTGGTGCCTGCCAAGCAGGGGAGTCACTCCTTGACTCCAAGGGAGATTCTTCAGTCTTCCAAAGGTAGTGGAACATCAAAGGGCCAGGATTCTTCTTCAGAGCATCGTCCAGGGATATCTAACCTTCAGGTTCAAGGGTTCCCTACCTTATACTAACAAGGAAGGGAGGGAGTAGCTCTAAGACCCCACCTATGGGAGGGTCAGGGGAGTGGGTGGCTACACCCACTTCCCTTTGTCCAGTTTCATGCCAGAGCAGGGGCAGGTAGCCCCTGAGCCGGTTTGAACTGGCATATGCACAGAGGAGCCTTCTGCTCCCCCAGTGCAGGACTTCAAAGCACTCTAAGAGTGCACCCACCCAGCCCCAATACACTATACCCTGTCTGGGAGGTGGTTACACCTCCCTGTGACAGGATACCTTTTGTTGGGCTTCCTCCACTGCGAGTTTCGGTCATCAGCAGGAGGGTAGCCCCGTGTCTGTGGCTGATGGCATCCATTTTGTGATGCCAGGGCTCTTTAGGATTCTACTGTGTTTCCACAGTGGGTACATGTCTATCCCTCTAGAAGGGTGGAATGCTACCCCTGCCGCCAGGATTGGCGGGGGGGTAGTATTCCAAGATGTTTGACACCAAACACGACATGTTTTGATGCAGCCATTCCAAAGTTAGCATTTTACCGCAAGGATATAATGCACTTAAGAGTATACGGTTTAACTGCATCCACAAACGGCACCAGAGAATGGACTCTGAGAGCTGCAGAGGGGCCCAGCTCAGGCAGAGGCACCCCCTCACATTAGAGACCAAGCACCCTGCCCTCAGGATTGATAGGGCCTGCCTTAGGGGTGACTGATAGGTTCAAATGTGTGTGCAGGAGAGATATAGGGAACCTATCTCAGTGAGGAGTGCTAACACCACCTCACCCAGGCTGCAGTAGCAGGCCTGTGGTGTCAGATTTAGTCTGCTTCCCAGGGGTGGCATAATACATGCTTCAGCCCCTGGTAGGCCTGTGAAGTACCTATGCCCTTGGCACCTAAGGTATCATATACTAGGGACTCATAAGGCACCACAGTATCCAATCACTAGTGCACCTAGAGTGCACTCCAAATCGTTTAGAGAGAACAGAGAGGCTGGGGCCCTGATTGGCAGGGATCCAGCCTTACTATAGCCAGAAACCAGTGTAACATCAGAAAAAAAGTAGGGGCAACATAAGAGGCAGATCCTACTCTCCTACACATTGCCAACTCTGACAGCTACAAAATCACCCGCAAGGACCACACCGACTGCCCAGGAGGAGGCATTGCCATCATCCACAAAAGCACACTCGAATTGACCACGCACTCCAATGCCCCAATGCAGACCATGGAACACCTTCTCTTCCATATCTGGACCAACCCCAACACCACCCTCCATGGCACCCTCGTCTACAGGCCTCCCGGCCCCAAACCCCCTTCACTGACACCATTGTAGAACTCATCGCACCCAGGCTCTCGAATCCAACAACTACATCCTACTCGGAGACCTCAACTTCCATATGGACAGCCCCAGTGACCAGAGTACTGCCTCCCTTCTGGAGAACCTCGACAACATCGGACTCAAGCAGCTAGTCACCGTACTGACCCACACAGCCGGCCACATGCTTGGGCCCGTCTTCTCTGCCAGTGGTAACATCAGCTACAGCCACACCACCGAACTCTCCTGGACCGACCATCCCTGCGTGCATCTCGCCTTTGCCACACCCACCATACACCACCATCATCATCGCCCACCTGTCACAGCTGGACAAGGCCACAGAAGAACTTCTCGTCAACTCCCTCAGCACAACCACTCTGCCAACGGATGCCAACACCACAGCATGCAGCCTCCACTGATGGATATCCAACTATGCCGACACCCTGGTACCCCCCACGAAAATTCCGGGCAAGTAACACTCCAAAAAGGTCAGCCTGTTCAACCCCAGCCTCCACAAGTACAGACGCACCTGCAGACGACTCAAGAAAAGACGGAGGAACAACAAAACCCCGGAAACTCACGCAACATTCAAATCCGTCATCAACGCTCACCACCTCCTCCTGAAAACCGCTAAGAAAACAGCCCACCAAGACAGAATCAATGGCAACGCACACAACAGCAAGGAACTCTTTGCCATCGTCATGAAGTTTGCAGGGCCCAAAATTGAGACCACAGACATTCCCCCCTCCCAACCCCTCTGCAACAAACCTGCCACCTTCTTCCACCACAAGATCAGGAAGATCCACGACAGCTTGGACACCCTAGACCCCACTACACCTGCCACCATTGCACACAACCAAGCCACACCCTAACAGACCGTACTCTGATGGACCTCGCTCACAACAGAGGGCACGCTCAAAACCTTGAAGATCATCCACTCAGGAGCTCTGACGGATCCTTGCCCGTAACACATCTTCCACAGAGCAGCTGTCGCCTCCCAGCTTTGCCGCAGCATCAACTGCTCCATCAAAACAGCCACCTTCCCCAGTGACTAGAAACATGCTGAGATCAACCCCCAGCTGAAGAAGCCATCCTTGAACCTGACAGACCTCAAGAACTTCAGACCCATCTCCCTCCTCCCCTTCCCAGCCAAGGTCATCGAGAAGGGCATCAACGCCCAACTGTCCAAGTTAATCAAAGTGAATCACATCCTGGACCCCTCCCAAACCACCTTCCGAAGAAACCACAGCAAAAAGACTGCACTCCTCACCGCCACCGACGACACCCTCTCCCTCCTCGACAGGGGTAAAACCTTAATCCTCATCCTACTAGATCTCTCAGCCGCCTTCAACACTGTCTCCCTTGGCACCCTAATAATGAGACTCAATGACGCTGGCATCCACAACAAGGCTCTGGACTGGATCCACTCCTTCCTCACCGGCCGGACCCAGTGAGTCAGACTACCACCATTCCTCTCAGAACCCACAGAGATTAGCTGTGGAGTGCCCCAGGGTTGGTCCCTGAGCCCCACCCTCTTATATGTCTACATTGCCACCTCGCAGCCAACATCAGAAGCCATGGACTCAACATTGCCTCATACTCCAACAACACCCAGCTGATCCTCTCCCTCACAAATGAACCCACAACCACCAGAACCAACTTCCACAATGGAATGAAGACCATTGCTACCTGGATGAAAGACAGCTGCCTCAAGCACAACTTGGCCAAGACCGAAGTACTCATCCTGGGACCCACCCCTTCAGCTTGGGATGACTCCTGGTGGCTAGCCGCTCTGGGATCTCCCCCCACCTCGACTGACCACAAACGCAATTTCAGCATCATACTGGACTCATCACTCACCATTAACTGCCAAATCAGCACAGTTTCCTCAGCCTTCTTCTACATGCTCCACCTGCTTCGAAAGACATTCAGATGGATCCCCACAGAATCCAAAAAGATGGTCACACACGCATCCATCACCAGCAAACTTGACTATGGCAATGCACTCTATGCCTGCGTCACCCGGAAACAGCTAAAAAAAACTACAGAATGTAAAAAATGCCACAGCCAGACTGGTACTCAACATCCCCCGCTGCATCCACATCATGCAACACCTCTGACAACTCCACTGGCTCCCAGTCAACAAGAGAATCGCTTTCAAGCTCCTCACTCATGCCTAAGAAGCTCTACATGATGAAGGACCAGCATACCGGAATCACCGCCTCACATTCCACATACCTGCCAGACAACTCCGATTCTCCCAACTCACCCATGCCTCAGTCCCCAGAATCCACAAGACCAGAGCCGGAGGAAGTTCATTCTCCTACCTCACCACCAAGACCTGGAACACCCTGCCCCTCCACCTCAGGCAATCCAGGTCACTGACCCAATTCAGGAGGGACCTCAAGACCTGGCTCTTCGAATGATCCTCAATCTATCAATCAATCAATCATAGGTTTTTTAAGCGCAGCTACTCACCTGAGTGGGTCTCAAGGCACTGGGGGGAGCGCAGGTCCAGGATGTTCAAGGAGATCCGTCGAAGACCCAGGTCATGAGGTCCTTCTTGAACTTCGAGAGGGTTGTCATTTGTCTGAGGTGGAGTGAGAGGGTGTTCCATGTCTTGGCCGTGAGGAAGGAGAAGGGACTACCTCATTTTCTGGTCTTCATGATGTGAGGCACCATAGCAAGGGAGAGCTGGGCTGAGCAGAGATATCTTTGGGGTGCTTGGAATGTGAGTCGGTAGTTCAAGTATTCAGGTCCGGTGTTGTGGAGGGCTTTGTGGGTAAGGGTGAGAAGCTTGAAGGTTATTCTCTTCTTGATGGGGAGTCAATGTAGTGTACGCAGGTGTTGTGGCAGTGACGCGGTAGGTTGAGGACTAGTCTGGCAGAGGTGTTCTGACCATTCTGGAGTTTACGGTTGAGGTTCTTGTTGATTCCGGCATAGAGAGTGTTGCCGTAGTCTAGTCTGCTGCTGATGAGGGTGTGGGTGACAGTCTTTCTGTGTTCAAGGGGGATCCGTTTGAAGGTCTTTCGCAGGAGTCAGTGGATGTGGAAACAGGAGGATGAGATAGCGTTGATTTGGTGGCCCATTTTGAGTTCGGAGTCCAGGATGATTCCGAGGTTGCATGCATGGTCTGTAGGGGTGGGTAGGTTCCCGAGGGCAGGGGGCCACCAGGTGTCATTCCAGATAGTGGGGTGTGGGCTCATGACAAGTACTTCGGTTTTATCTGTGTTGAGTTGTAGGCAGATGCTCTTCATCCACTTGGAGACTGCTTCCATTCCTTCTTGTAAGTTATGTTTGGGTTTGTTGGGTTTGTTGGATAGGGAGAGGATGAGTTGGGTGTCGTCTGCATAGGATACAATGTTGAGTCTGTGGGATCTGACGATGGGTGCGAGCGGTGACATGTAGATGTTGAACAGGGTGGGGCTGATGGAGGAACCTTGGGGAACTCTGCAGGTAATTGGTGTGGGATCCGAAAGGAAAGGTGGGAGTCTGACCCGCTGCATTCTGCAAGAGAGGAGTGAGCGTATCCAGTTGAGGGCCTTGTCCCAGATCCCTCCGTCATGGAGTCTGCTTACTAGGGTGCGGTGAGAGACTGTGTCATAGGCTGCGGAGAGGTCTAGGAGGATGAGGGCCACAGTCTCCCCTCTGTCGAGGAGGGAGCAGATGTTGTCTGTTGTGGTGAGGAGGGCAGTTTTGGTGCTGTGGTTTTTACTGAAGCCAGATTTGGAGGTGTTTAGGATGTTGTTTTCTTCAATGAAGGAGGCGAGCTGGCTGTTGATGGCTTTTTTGATGACTTTCACCAGAAACGGGAGTAGAGAGATGGGTCTGAAGTTTTAGAGGTCGGTGGGGTCCACCGAGGGTTTCTTCAGGAGATGGTTGATCTCGGCGTGTTTCCAGTCGTCGGGAAAGGAGGTGGTCTCAAGGGAGCTGTTGATGGTTTGGCGAAGCTCAGGGGCGATGATTTCTGTGGCTCTGTGGCAGATGTGAGGAGGGCAGGTGTCCGTCCGGGGGCCCCCAGAGTAGATTGACTTTATTGTCTTCAGAGTGTCTTCAGTGGTGAGAGTGGTCCAGCTGTCAAGTGTTGGCTATGTGGTGTCAGGAGTGGGAGGTGTGGGTTCCGCATGTTAGTTTTCGTTATCGAAGTTGTTCGGTCTTGATTTTGTGGTGGAAGTAGGAGCTGAGTTTGTTGCAGAGGTCCTGGGAGGGAGGGATGTCTGTAGTCTCACTGTTGGGTTGGGCAAACTCTTTGATGATGCTGAAAACTAACCCTAGGTGGAGTTAATGTAGTCGCGCTACGCGGAATTCTGCGAAGTCACAAAAAAACTCAGCGAACTATGCAGAGTTTCGCAAGCATGCGGAGTTGCTTGTTCCGCCCGTTCGCAATGCGTTTCTACTGTTCGGGAACAGGTATTGCGTGTTTGGGGATGCTTTTTGCGTGCTCGGGAGGAAATATCACACGAACTTCACCACGCGGTCGCCAATGGGTGTGGCCATCTTGTTTTTTCATTTTTTGCTGTGGTTCTGGGCCGGTTTTCTATCCTCCCTATATCTTTTCAATCCTTTGTTTCTAGAAACTTTTTTTTGATCTTTTTTATTTATTATCTATCCCTCTCTATTGCTGATTGTGTATTTTGCATTTTTTCCTACTTTTTGTGTTTTTAGTGCGTTTTTTACTCTTTTTCTATTACTTGCTTTTTCATTTCTTTTACTTACTTTCTTACTTCCTACCTTTTCTTTTCCGCCCCCGCCTACCCAGAACCATGGCAAAGAGCCTTAAGAAAACCAAGGGCCAGGGGAAGAGGCGTGAGAGCCTCGACTGCCTTCCTTGTGGAAGGCGGTGCCCACAAGGGGTGCAGCCATGGGCCTTATTCACTGAGGTGGAGGTGGCCGCACTGTTTTGTTTTGTCCAGCACCACCTCCCCTTAACCCTGACAGCAAGTGGCAGGTCTGGGTCCGGGTACAGGCTCCGGGAGCATCACTGGCAGTGGGAGAGGGTATGCCGGGCAGTGTTTTGCTGCTCTGGGGTCCGGCGCACCCGTAACCAATTGACACACCGGTGGTCTGACATCCTGGACCAGGAAGAGGACCTGCTGGACCTGCTAGGTGTTGAGGTCCCGGGGCTTGGTGAGTAGCTAATTATATTACTATTGTGTTGTTCTGCTCTGTGTTACTGCAAATATTACTTTTTTTTTGCAAATAGCTAACATGCTGCTTCTGCTTACAGGCAGGTAACTTATGTTTAAAAATCTTATTATTATATGATTGTTACTTCCAGACAGGTGCTCATGCTCGGCGCTAATAACTAATCGTACTTGTTTGCAACTTTGCACTCTCTTGGGCTGGTTATGTAAGAGAGGTTAGAGAATTTAAGTTAGGTGATGCATATAGGAAAGACTCCAGTCCTTTCCTTTGTCTTGTCAGGCTGTCCTGTCTCCTGTCACTAAGATAGTGGTAGTAGTTAGTATTATTTGATAATTTAGCGGCCTGCGTGACACGTCCTCTCACATGACTTCAGTCCTAGTAGAACCTTTTGTAGTTAGTTCGTATAGTGATAGAATAGAATAGCAACCAACCAATGGTCCAACCATACGTCCATCTATGCATTAAGAAGAATAAAAATGCAGACTTAGCAATTGGCCCATCAAAGGGGGTTTGAGTTGGAGACAGAGATTATTGGGAATGAGATCGGAACTTAGTAGAAGCAAATATAACTTTTTTGCAATTCATTCCAAAGTCTGGAATAGGCGGACTAGGCATGTTTAGGATTCAGGAATCGGAATTGAAATATGGAATAATAATAATCGGATGGTACTCGACTGCGATACATACTAGTCGACTACTACTAGTCGAATAAGTCGATATTTAGGATAGGGCAATGTTATTACATTTGCCGTTTCCTCTCTAAAAATATTTTTAGAGCAATTATATTTATTTATTTAACACAAATAATTTTTTGTCTCGTTAATTATGTCTTACATGATCAGCATCCAGGGGCAAGAAGAAGACTGGGTCAGCTGGCAGTGCGGCGGGTTCGGGAGCTGGAGGGGCCTCCCAGGAGAAGCTGGAAGTGGCCTCAGGTGCAGCTGGCTCCGCTGCTGGCCCAGTAAGTCCTCCTGGTGTTGTTATCTATTAATATTTCCCTAACTTTTACCGCTCTATTATTTCCATTTCCTAATTTTAATTTTTCCAAAATCCTGTCAAATCTATATGTTTCTAAATTCTTGTTTTTTTTGCTCCATTACCTACTACTAAGTACTAGTACTAACATTGTTTCTAGTGTCTGTTTTTTTTTTTTACATCAAATCAAACTGCATCTGATTAACCTCTGCTCTGACTCTGATTAGTCTGTCTGTAGCTTGCTTTCTTCTGGGTTTCACTCAGCTTTCCCCTCTCACCTTATATGTGGATTGCCTAGTAGTGGTACTGTAAGACTCAGAGAACCCATTGGTTCTAGGCTTCTACTAGTACTAGTACTAGTAAGGACTCCTTACTACTACTAGTACTAGTAGCACTAATCTGCTGTGCAGATTGCATGCCCAAGTAAGGCATTGTTCGCAGGTTTGTGAGATGAGAAGGCTTTAGTTTCTGTTACTGTCTCATCATGCTCAATCAGTAATGGTGGTCACTCACATTGAACAGGACACCCCAAAATGGCGTATTTTACTTTTTCGAATCCAGGCCTAGTACTGTTTTTTTACAACAACTCATTACCGTGCACCATGGCTGGAAAGAAGTATGAGGAGTAGGAGGATGGCACCATTATTTTCCAACTAAGAAATACCTCATGTCCACCCAGTTGGCCACTCTTTCTTCTTTTAAAAAAATCAGATGCACCAATAGCTCTAGTCACTGAGTCCATGCCTTTGGGTTGTCCTCTTCTTGAGAGGCTTCTTAAAAATTTCCACCAACAAAATGCCCAACCTGATATTATTTTGTTATTTTTGATAGGACATACTGTCTACTCTACTCTAGTATCCGAATTGTAGATAGTGATGTGTGTGGTGTATGTATTATTAATTATGTATTTTCAATCTTGCTAATGAAAAAATAAATAGGGGGCGTATATGTCTTCTAAAAAAACATGAAATGTTTTTTCCAGGCATACCGACCACCAGTGCCGGGGCCAGTGGTGAGGGCCATGCCACTCCGGAGGGAGCAGAGGATGCGGCAGCTGCAGGGGGTGAGCCAGCAGCAGTGGCGGGCGGTGGTAAGTCATATTCCTTACATATTGAGAATGATGAATACACTCGCTGTAAGGGTGTACACTCAGTACTAGTCTAGTACACTGTACTTCTGCTGAGACGAAGTTGTTGTGCACACTGAACAGTTGAAGAAGATACCCTTTATTTAACAACATTAGCATTAGCGGCAGGGGTTGACTAACTAATGGCCTATTCTATTCTATCTTCAACTCAGCAGAGACAGTTTTATGACAAAGACAAAGAGTCAGACGACATGTATGACTGGTAGAGAAGGATGCGTGGGTGAAGGAAGGGGCCCTGAGATGCATATAGGTGGCGGATGAAGATGATAGGATGCATGGGTAGTTGAAGGATGGATGAAAGGTGAAAGAGAAAGCAGAAAGAATGCCTGCCTGGGTGGGTGAAACTATATGGGTGAAAGGAATCCTACGGGGGTTTGAGGGGTCAAACTCCAAGGCAAGCAAGGATGCATGGGTGGTGGTTGGTTATATCTATGATAAATGTATGTTGTCGGTGAAAGCAGGATTATGATAGCCATGTTTGGATAGATGGATGCCTGGATGGTATCATAGATAGTAGGTGAAAACAGAGTCAGACTGCATGAAGAGAATGTAAAAGAAAATTAAACCGTGACAGAGTACCAAAGCCAAGGGTGAAGATTAAGAATAAAATAATAATAATGCTAGAAGAGCAATGCACTGATAAATGAAAAAATCCCTGGGAAGAACAAAGCCTGTTTTTTTGCAAGGTTTTTGATTCAAAGGTTTGAGGTTGTACTGTTATTTCAGAATGGAATACTCCCTTGACTGACAGTAGTTTGCAAGCACAACATATATATATTGTGTTACTCTACCCACCCATCAATAATCGCATCCCTCCGACTCCGAGGCCCACTTCCCTCCAGTCCCTACCCATGTCATTTTTGACTGTGTCAGCTATGGGTGGCCTATCGGCTGCATGGTAACTAGTACTTACAAATCACTCAGTAGGTCATCATCATCATCATCATCACATGAGTGACATGATGTTGTGCCGCCGTATATGTATCATCATTCATAAGCATGTCATAATTAACCATCATCATGTGCCTTATTGTAGTAGTTAGGGTGAAAGTGAAATTGTCTGAGCATTTGCCATTGATTTAACAGAGTATGGCCATAATGGAAAAATATATAATTGTGTAGTACAGCTGCCCCATATGCAGACAGCAGTAAAGTCACATGAGTCTGCGACACAAGTATGTCTGTGTAGGGCATAAGCTGACTGAGCTGTCATCCCTACAAGATTAATTGTGCTAAACAAGAGAGAGAAGAAGAATACTTCTACTCTACTCCATAGTGCCTGAAAGTCTAATCATCACATCCAAATCTTAGGGGCAGAGGAAGTGAGGAGGATACCACAACTGCTACTGCTACTGTGCCACTATAATTATTATGTGTGTGATTTAATTTTGTGTTACTGTTTTGCTAAGAGTATTGGTTACAATTGTCTTTTTTTTCTTTCTTGATATAGCTACTCCTTCCCAACCCAACAGGAAGGAGTTGGCGGCCAGGGCCCGGGAAAGGAAGCTGGAGGTCATCCGGGCTGAATATCTCCAGCTGGTTGCCCTGGCGGAGGAGGAGGAGGAGGAGGAGGCGGCAGCTGCAGCTTCTTCCTCCAATGCCCCGGGGCCCAGCCAGCCCCCGTGCCTCCAGTGGTACGGCACCATGTTCTGGCAGCCGGCCACCGCCCAACAACTTCATCATCATCTACTGCTGGGGGGGTTACTCTTTCATGTCACTTTGTTCATTTCCTCCTTTTACTGCAGGGCTGCAACCAGTTTTTGAAATCTGCCAATAGTGTAACGCACCGACAGATAGATGCAGTACCCTCTCTTGTCCTACTACTGTCAGACTCTCCTCCTAGGCTGTCATTCTGTAACTAAAACCCTTTTATAGTATGTACTCGTAAGGATGTTGGTGTGTGAACTAATTAATTTCCATAGTATATATATATTATTGACTCCCCCACATTTCTTCTCTTACCTGTGATTGATGTTTAGGCGAAGCGATGACTGCATGGTGATGGTTTGGTTTCCTAAGGTGCCATGGTGGGTGGTGGTAGCAGTAGTAGACAGTTGCGTTTGCAAAAAAAGAAAATGAGACAGTCAGTCAATCAATCAATCACCTGAGGGAGACTAGGGAACGAGTAGTAGAAGTTTCAGTAAGTAGTAAGTACACAAGAAGAAGACTGCCAAACAAGAAGAAAGTGATGATGAATGATATTGATAAGCAATGCTAAAGTAAAATAAAACATAATTGTGGCAGGGATAGCCTAGTACAAGTTACAACAAACCAAAGTTGACTCGACCTATGAAGTGGATAAGCGTAAACTTTAGTGCTGGAAGTATGATAAATCGATGCCGGCAATTAGTAATTAATAATGGGTTAATAATTATGTTCCTCTGGAAAAAAAGAGAATAGCCAATACTACTGAGCATATATATATATATATATATATATATATATATATATTCACTGAAAAAAACATAGGTTTCAGGGACGTTATAGTTAGTTGACATTTCTCTCGTATAAGACCATAGAAATTGCCCCATTATAGTTAGTTCAGCTATCTATAACTCGCGCACCCGCAATGCACTTCTGATGATGTCACATATTACATCACTCATGACATGGTCAGTGACATCACTGATGACATCACTGATGACATCTCAAATGACATCACTGATGACATCATCCACGTGAATATCTGATGCACCTCCTCACACTCTAATATAACCTTTGATACACCCACTGTAAAATACAGACTACCATTTTCGAAACCATCGACACACCAATACCAGTTACTACATACGCACTCACTGATTCCTAGGTCTACACACACATCCACTCATTCACCCATAAAGTCACTCATACATGCAGACACTCATCAATACAACACTATCATAAGCACTCATACACCTATAGAGAAACTTACACACCACCACTCATCCATGGAGCTACTCACACAGCTAGTCAGTCATGCAAAGAATCAATCACACTTTCATTTACTGACCTATATAGTTATATACATACCACATCACTTATTCAAACAGAAACAAATGCATACTTACTCTCTTAGACAATCACTGATACAAGTACACACTCATCGATACAGCCACTCTCACAATCACTGACTCTCACGTATAGTCATTTATATACTCCAACTCTCACATACACTGCCTTTTACATATGAAGTTACTTGGACATGTACCACTGAGACATCCATTCTCTCACCAACACACCCATACACACACTCACCCACCCATACAGCTGTTTGCACATGCACTCTTGAACCCATACACCCAGTGAATCAACCACTCACACATCTATGCACAGAGTCACACACCTCCCACCCCACCCACACACACACTCAGGCACCCATACAAATACTCAGGCAACCAATCAATAGCCCATATATACACTCATGTAGTTACTGACCAACCCATGCAGCAGCTTAAACAACATTAGACAGACTGATACAGACATTCACACAGTTTAGTCACTAACCCATGCATTCAATAAGACACGTTTAATCACTCACTTATATAATCAGTCACACACCTACAAAATCCTCCATCCACACACTTATACACCCACTCATTCTTCAATACACCTTGGCATATATATATATAAAACATATTTAAACTTTACAGAAACACACAGTCACTGGATGATGTCATCACTGATGTCATCAGTGATGTCATCAGTGATGTCATCTGAGATGTCATCAGTGATGTCATCAGTGATGTCACTGACCATGTCATGAATGATGTAATATGTGACGTCATCAGAAGTGCATTGCGGGTGCGCGAGATATAGTTAGCTGAACTAATTATAATGGGGAAATTTCTATGGTTTTGTACGAGAGAAATGTCCAACTAACTATAACATCCCTGAAACCTATGGTTTTTTCAGTGAATTTCTAAGGTTTTTAAATGCTAATTTCTAACTATAACGTGCCTGAAACCTATGTTTTTCCAGTGAATTTCAATGGTTTTTTAAATGCTAATTTCTAACTATAACGTCCCTCAAACCTATGGTTTTTTCAGTGAATTTCAAAGGTTTTGTAAATGCTAATTTCTAACTATAACATACCAGTCACATTTTCAGAGTGGTGGAGAAAGGTGAGCGTGGCCTCCGAAACACTTCTTAGCAATCCCATTGTTATTGGAGGTAACAGGAGGAGTAGTTAGCCCCCAACGTCAACCCTGGGGCCAACTATCCCTTTTATTAAGTCCCACACAGCAGGAGTGCTAACTTCTTATATCAGGCCCCGCCCCATCCCTGCACCACTGTGCAAATGTGCCCCCTAGCACATTGTAAGTTGGGGGATTAAGTCCCCTTGAATCCTGAGGGTTCCTGGGAGCCAAATAGCCTTCCAGGTACCTCCAGGAAGCTGAACAGAGCTGCGTTGCAGAGAGGTGATCCGAGGCCAAGCCCCTTTTTACACCTCTCTGCAACGCAACTCTGTGGCGCTTACTGGAGGTACCTGGTGGGCTAGTTGGCCCCGAGGGACCCTCAGGATTGAAGGGGACTTAATCCCACAACTTGAAACACACCACAGGACATGTTTGCACACATGTCACATTAGGCCCCGTCTCCTCCCTTCACCACTGTGCAAACGTGCCCTGTGTTGCGTTTTAAGTTGGGGAATTAAGTCCCCTTGAATCCTGAGGGTCCCTGGGGGCCAACTAGCCCACCAGGAACCTCCAGTAAGCACCACAGGGCTACATTGCAGAAAGGTGTAAAAAGGGGCTTGGCCTCGGATCACCTCTCTGCAACACAGCCCCCTGGCGCATACTGGAGGTACCTGGAGGGCTAGTTGGCCCCCAGGAACCCTCAGGATTCAAGGGGAATTCGTTCCCCTTCTGCAAACGCACCAGGGGGCGCGTTTGCAGAGTGCTCCAAGGAGGGCGTGGTCTCCGGCACAATGCCGGTATTTTTTTAATTTGTTTTTAAGAAGGGGGCTGTGTGGCCCCCTTCTTTTCTGATTTTTGGCCCTGGGGACCCCATCCCCAGGGCCTGCCCCTAATATATATTTTTTTAAATGAAAAATTTGGAAGGGGGCCACGTGGCCCCCCTCCCCAGGCCTTAATCAGCCACGGGGACCCCAATCCCGGGGCTTGGCCTTTTTTTTTCTAAAAAAACTTATGGAGGGGGCTGCGTTGCCCCCCTCCCCAGGCCACTTATGGCCCCGGGGACCCCATCCCCTGGGGCCGGCCCTCTCTGTTGGGGACCGTGGGGGGTCCCCAATCCCCCCACGGTCCCACCGGCTCCCCGCGTCCCTCGGGAGCCGGCATTGCTTTTCCACATGAGGAGCTGCTAAGATGCAGCTCCCCATGTGGAAAGCAATTTGCTTTGGTTTTGGAAGAGAGAGTAGGTTTCTGCTCTCTCTCCAAAACCAAGCAGTTTGATTATGACAGGACGGGAGCCGTGAGGCCCCGCTCCTGTCACTAGCTAAACTACAGTGTCCCGGGGCATATATTCAACATCTAAATGCCAATGAAGTTAATTTACGATTTACAGGGGAAGTCAGTACAGTGGCTGTCAATTACCTTGATTTAAGGGTGCAAGTGCAGGAAGGGAAACTAACAACTGTTCTCTATAGAAAACCAAATGCTGGGAATAACATGTTACATGCTACCAGCAGTCACCCTCCTAAACTTAAGAGCAGTTTACCGTATGAGGAGTTTCTCAGGATAAAACGTAACTGTTCTAGGAAATGTGACTTTGATGTAGCCATCAAGGATAGCATTGACAGGTTTTTATCTAGAGGATACAACATAGATTTGTTGAAAACTACCCTAAAAAAAGTGGATTCTTTGCAACGAGATGAATTGATTAAAGAAACATGCCCAGGGAGGGATAAGAGTCATGACCAAGGGAAATTTTGCATGATTACTACATATTCGGATGAGGCGGAGTTCCTCAAAAAAATAATGAGGAGAAATTGGCACATATTAAAAACTGACATGATCATTAGAATGGATATTCCAGCATGTCCAATGATCACTTTCAGGAAGGCCCGTACTCTAAAGGACAGTTTGGTCCATAGTCATTTATATGAGATCTCCCCTAGGCAAAGCACATTGAGTGAAATGAGAGTTTTTTTTCCATGTGGCAAATGTAAGGCCTGTGCCTTTAGTAAAAGAGTACTTAGCTATGAGGTTACAGGAACTAACATTCGTAGGAAAATTTCTAAATTCATGACTTGTCAAACCACACACTGTGTCTATTGCCTGAGTTGCCCTTGTGGCCTCAGGTATATAGGCAGTACGATACACAGTGTCAAAATAAGAATACTAGAGCACATGCGTGCCATAGCGAAAAAGGATTTGAATTATCCAGTCACTAGGCACTTTGCCATTAAACATGGAAGTAATAGGGATCTATTACAATTTTTCAGTCTTGATCATGTCTCGATAAATATTAGAGGGGGAGACAGAGTTTTGAAACTACGAAGATTGGAGTCACGATATATAATCGATTTACAGACTAGGACTCCAAATGGGCTTAATAACGGGGAAGAATTGGCAGTACATTTAGTCAATTGAGATGTCTCTAGTAACTGAAAAGAAGAAGAGAGGAGAGGGGAAAAAAATGATGAAAATGGAATTAAAAGACAATATTTCTGCTGTATTAATATCAATATGAGACTTGCCGATTCACGGCGTAATGAAATAGAGGAACTGGGGCAATCTCCGTTTGGAGGTTGCCATATGCCGATCCACGGTGAGATTTTGGTTGTAAGTGGTGGTATACACGACATCTTTTGAATAATGATTACCTTGTTTAATTTGATGTAATGACAATATGTCAATTTTCGTGTAAATAATCGCATGTATGAACATCGGTTCTTATATTAATTAGTTGTACAGATTGGATTTCTGAATCTGTAAAATTCACCACTTAGTAATGGCGCCCAGTAGATAGGCGACCATAATCCTCTTTCTGTCTCTATGATATTGTTTATTCTACACCTTTAAAAATGGCGCTTCACCGGAGAGGAGAGGCAAGATGGCGTCCATGGGTTGGACGTTAGTGTGAGAGGCTCCCGAATAGCTCACCTATCCCCTGCAAGACGGTGAACTAAGAAGAGAATACTGCTGAGACGAGAATGTATGGAATTAACGGGATAATTACATAAACTTCAACTCCCGAGATACCAATTGTGGGGAAAGACAAATCTGAAACGGTGGTATTGTAAGGATTGCTACGGAGGCTGTATCTTGCATGTGAAAGCAAACTCACCTGGGACGTGTGTGAGCGGTGTGCTGGAGCCACGGACGTAGCTGGAAACGGCCCGGTAGCTACAACGGGAATCAGCGTGGCTGCCGGAGTGGAGGTGCTCCGTGTCTTTAGGAGAAGTTGACGGCAGAGAGGCGATATCGCGGCCGTACGATCGCTGGAGCTGGAATGGAGAGCTGAGGAGCCGGTGAGTGGCAGGTGCCGGTAGTCTAAACACTGACGGGCGCAAGCGGCAAGCAGCTGTGTCTCTGGAGAAGTCGAGGCTGTACCTTGCTGTACCTTGCTGTGAAAGCAAACTCACCTGGGACGTGTGTGAGTGATGCGGGGAGCGACGGATGCAGATGGAGACGGCCCGGTAGCTACGAAGGTGAATCAGAGCGGCTGCGGGAGTGGAGGTGCTCCGTGTTTCTAGGAGAAGCCGACTGCAGAGAGAAGCGCTATCGCGGTCGTTCGTTCACTGGAGATGTTGAAGAGCTGGTGAGTGGAAAGTGCCGGTAGTCTGAACATTGAACGGGTGTAAGCGGCAAGTAGCTGGTTGAAATTGAGGAGAGAAGAGACTGCAGTGTAAGTGCTGAGTAGATAGCATAGACTGCATAGATTGAGAGATTGAGGGTGGTAATACCGGAACAAAGTATCCCCTCTGGTTTTTCTGTAAAAAACTAATTGTTGACAATGCCACCAAAATCTGCCCGTGGGGGGAAGACAAGAGCGAGTGGTGAAATTTTGACTGGAACTAGAGCGGCAGTAGTTGGTAAAACTATTAAATAACCCGTCGGGGCAGAGGAATGGGACAGCAGCGTACAAAATAGAACACAAAATCAAACAACCGGCAAGATCCCACAGATTTTTCAAGTGGCGGCTAGAAAGAAGTCGACAATGCTACAAAAGACTATTTCACCATTGGAGGGACAAAATATAAGACCTGAGGGACAAGTAACGAGCGGTGAAAAGAATCCTCAAGAATTGGAGTCGGGTATGATAGGGAAAGATGTCACCGGGTATGTTATTGAAACTGATCAGACCGCTTTGGACAATGCTGTAGAAAAAGAAAAGTCAGCGACATTAGTGGAAAATGGTGCGATGAGTGATGAAAAGATTGAAGGAATTAGTAGCAAGGAAAGTGAGTTCTATTCCCTCTCTGAACATTCTGATGTGTCAGAGGACGAGGATCATCAGTTGCTAGAAAACGAGTCTTCACAGAGTTCTTTAATGAATATCGGTAATGGGTTAGAGAGTGCGATGTCAAGTATGGAAACACACACAGTACGGAAGCAGATTAAAGGAGGTGGGTCGAATTTGGAAGGGATGGATTTACCTGCATGGGATTTCTCCTCCTCAGGTGATATGTCGCATGATGGATTGCAGCTCTCTGATCAGGCTGTGGGGGGTATGGTTGAACAAACGCAGGGTGCAATATCATTGGAGGCAATTTATAGATGTCTATCAGATCATAGATTGGAAACACGATCAGAGAACTTAAAACACATACGGCATGTAGGAAGCTTCAAAGTACGGTGAGAAGACTTGCTAAAACGTGTAATGATTTTACAGAGAGAATGACGGAGGCAGAGACACGCATTTCAGTGCTTGAAGATCAGATGGAGACACAAAAGGGTATTACAGAAGCTATGAATGCCAATAAAGATGATATACATAACAAGCTGGTGGATATGGAAAATCGACTCCGGCGAAACAATCTTAGAATTCTAGGGGTGCCAGAGGGGACGGAGGGACAAAACGTCCGTGAATTTGTGGCTGAAATGTTTGAGGAAGCCTTTCCAGAACTTAAAGAGTGGAACTGGAAAATAGAAGTGCAAAGGGCGCATAGACACCCCTTCAGGCAACGACCTATGAAAACCGGACAACCTGCACAGCAGCCGCAGGCAATTCTGATATCACTAAATAATTTCTTAGCACGACAAGCACTATACGATCTTGCACGACCCGACAGGAAAAGGACTGGGAAGGGTATACAATTTTTTGTCAGACCAGATTATTGTCACTCTACAGTGGAGAAAAGGTGGCAGATGCGTCAATTGATTAATCCTTTCCAAGTGAAAGGTGTGCAAGTCTTTTTGTTAAATCCAGCCACTCTCAAAGTTGTAAATAAAGGACAAACACGCTTTTTTACCTCGGACATAGCAGCCAAGGAATATCTTCAGTCTTTATGATTAAAATTTGATGACTTTGTAGAGATTACAGTGATTATGAGATGGTATAACATGTCTTTTTCTTTTAGAGCTCAATAAGGGGTGAGAGAGGGAGTTGAGGTCATAAACTCAGCAGTAAAATAATATGAAGGGATGGGTGAGCTCCAGGTGGCCTTTCACCAAGCATCACAAGGGCAATTGTCCCTAAGGCCTCTATAGGTCGGGGAGGGTCATTGGGGGGGTTTTGAGGGGTAGGTGGTGGGCTAGAGTAGGGAGGGTGCAGGGGGGCAGGGGAAAGGGAATGGGATGGGTGAGGGGAAGGTAAAGGGGGAAAATTAATTCACAGCATGTATAATAGAGACAATACGATTTATATAGAAACATCCATGGTCAAAGGATATAATTGGGGAAGCTTTATGACGAATGGCTGCTAAGGCGACTGACAGGGGTTTACGTATATGCACATTTAATGTATGTGGATTGAATAATGTAAATAAAAGGAAACAAATAGCCGCTGATTTAAGGTTGATAAACCCCGATATCTTGTGTATACAAGAGACACATGTGCCCTGGATTAATCATAAGATATTAAATGAGCTGGGATATATATTGATTTCAGCAACTAGACAGTCTATAATGAATAGGGGCGTTGCAATTTTAGTCAAACAAGGAATATCTGGGACAGGAAGAGAGAAGGTAGACAATCTAGGGAGGTGGGCTATAACGGAATGTAAAGTCGAGGATCGCAAGATAGTTATCTGTACCTTATATGGATCAAATTTAGATGAGGCTGAAACACTGGAATATTTAAATGTGGAGTTGGCGACGTGGGATACTCCGTTGATATTATACGGTGATTTTAATATACATGGGGAAGGGAAGATGTGGGAGGTTGGATCTGAGAAGTATATAGGGCGTAAACCAAAAGTTTATAGGGCCTTGCAACAACTTTTGCAGAGTCATGGATTAGTGGATGTGTGGTCAGTAGTGAATCACGAAGATCCAGGCTATACGTTCTATTCATTTCCCCATAACACATTAGTTAGGCTGGACTATATTTTTATGTCACGGTTATTTATTGTAGGTGCAAAGATGCAGGTATGACCGCGGATTACATCGGACCATTGCCCTGTGGTATTGGATCTCTCTAGTATAAGTCAGGCAAGAAAATTTAGGTAATTTACTTTCAGTAGGAAGCTCTTGGGAGATTGTCAATATAATGACCATATTAAGATATGGGCAATACAATTTTTGGAGATTAATAGAGGCTCTACTACTCAGTCGATGGTATGGGATGCGTTGAAAGCAGGGCTTAGAGGCGAAACACTTAGCTATGGGTTGACTAAACAAAGGCAGCAGAAGAATATTATGTTGGGTCTGGTGGAGGAGTTAAAGATAGAGGAGCAGGAACTTATACAAGTAATAAGGAATAAGGGGGAAGTTAAAGAGATACAAACTAAGATTGCATGCTGTAAGGCTAAGATTAATAGGATTTGGAGTCAGGAAATTGCTGCTCAATATAAAATCCACAAAGAAGAGCGGTATGAATATGGGGAAGCTGCAGGTCGGTGTTTGGCCCAAAGGATTAGAGGTAGACAATCGATACAGAAAATAGTGTTGGTGCAAGATAGCAAGGGGAAAGTGGTAGAAACTGTGGAAAGAATATTGGAGGTGTTTCACACTTTTTATCAAGAGCTATAAACACAAGATACAGTGGACAATGATAACATAGAGTCATTTTTGCAAACAATTGATTTAGTGGGTCTTGGACAACAAGAGCGGGAAGCTCTAGAAATCCCGATAACAATGATAGAACTTGAGGAAGCGTTGGGTGCACTGGCTGGGGGTAAAGCGGCAGGTCCAGACAAACTACCACTGGAAATATATCGAATACTTTTCCAAGTTATAAAGGAGGACATGTTGGCGACATTTCTAGAGGCTCAAGCTGGGCATCCACCATTGTCGTGGGATGAAGCCAACATTGTGGTTTTTAAAAAGAAAGACAAACCGGCGAAACAGCCAGGGTCATACAGACCAATATCATTGATAAATACGGATGGCAAGGTATACTCAAAAATTCTGGCAGCTAGGCTCGCTTGAGTAATTGCATCATTGGTTTCTAGACACCAGCACGGCTTTATACCTGGCAGAGGTACAGTAAATCATTTAAATAGAGTGATTGCAATGATTGATTATGCTAATGTACAGCAAAAGAACTTTGGCATAATTTTTTTAGACGCTGAAAAAGCGTTTGATCGCGTGTCATGGTCGTTTTTATGGGCTGTCATGCTTAAAATCGGCTTTGGGCTGTGTTTTATAAGAGCAATACAAACCATGTATAAATCTCCGTGGGCTAAAATATGTGTAATGGGCCGGGAATCAGCTCCGGTATACATTAACAGGGGTACAAGACAGGGGTGTCCATGTTCGCCCTTATTATTCGCCATATACATTAACCCGTTGTTAGTAATGTTAGAAGCAACGAATAGGATTAAATCTATGATTTGTGGGCAATTTCCAGTGCGAGTATTAGCATACGCTGATGACATAGCGGTAACAACATCTGACCCAGAACAAGCAGTGATTGAGGTAGAGAATTTAACCCAGAAGTTTGGAGTAGTGGCTGGATATAAGTTGAATGTATCCAAAACTCAGATTGTATGCTCTGAAGGAGCATGCCCTGGAGAAGAACGGGTCACGGACGAAGCTAGGTATCTGGGTATTAAAATCAGGATGTCACTTCAAGATTTAGTAGAAGTAAATTGGGGTGATATTGTCTCTTCGGCCAAGCGACAACTGGATAGGGTTGAATGTTTGCATTTGTCGATGGTTGGGAGATGCAATGTCCTTAAAATGTGTATTCTCCCAAAAGCTATGTATTATTTCAGGTCAGTTCCTTTGGAGCTAACGCAACTGCAAGTATTGAAGTTGCAATCTTTATGTGATAGGTTTATCTGGGGCCAAAAGAAAGCTCGACGAGCTTCAAAATATATGACATTGCCATTAGAGCGAGGGGATGGGCTGTCCCGAACTTCATGTTCTATTACTTAGCATGCCTCCTACAAAATATGCGGTTTTTATTGACTGGAGAGGAAGAACAACTAGCAGAAGCACCTAATATATATCAAATGGTGATGGGGTCACAGGTTAGAAATGCTTTATTTAAAGTTTGGGAACCCAGTTATTTTAAGAGAACACGGTTCAAAATTATGATTACAGCTCATAAGGCTTGGAAAATAGTATGTGGAATGTTTTCAATAACTCGGATAAATTATTATACGCCACTCAATTCTGCAGCTATATTCCCTGCGGTTTTTTGGGATGCCAAAATGGATAGCTGGCGAGATAACGGGATTAGACAGATAGGGGATATATATTGTGGGGGTACTCGCTTCCTTTTCTGATTTAATAGAACGATATAAACTGCCTAAAAATGACTTTTTCAAATATTTACAAATGCGAGATTTTTTAGTTAAGCACTACAGACATGTAATGATAACCTCTAATATTCTAGTGGAGGCAGTCAAAAAAAGAGCCAAGATAGGTATACTATATAGAATACTTATCGAAACCCAGCTGGATGATATAGAGATTCAGGATGGGAAGTGGAGGGCACGGTTTGGGACCATAGATAAATATGTGCAACAATCAATTGATACGGCTGCTAGAGTTCTTCTGACAGCAAGTTTACGAACTCAACACTATAAGACTTTATTCAATCTTTATCACACCCCGGCAAAAATGATGAAGTGGGGAGGGGCTCACGATGGGAATTGTTTCAGATGTCATGCGCAAAAGGCTGATATTGTACATATATTCTATGAGTGTGTAGGATTATGTCAGTTTAGAACTCATATTGAGCAGTTTCTATCAGGAATTACTGGGGTTGAGGTGGTTATTTCTAAAGAGGTAATGCTAACAGGAGTTGGAGAAGGTATTAAAACAGGACAGGCTGGTTATTCATTTAGGTATTTTATATTCATAGTTGTTGCAGCAGCTCGATTATGTATTGCCTCTGTCTGGCTCCAACCTGACGCCCCATCATTTGCAATGTGGCAAGCAAAGTTTTACAATTTATTTAATTTGGAATATAGTTTGTACTGTTTGAAATCAGTGAAGAGGAAAAAATTGGGGGTACAGATTTGGGGACCCATGCTTAATCATATGGAGATATTGCTATGAATATATATAATTTGTTATTCTGTGGAATTTTCATTTGATACTTGAGATTTAATTGATTGTATTTGTATTATATGCTGTGAATTAAAATTAAAAACAATAAAAAAATAAAAGAAAATGGCGCTTCGCCACATTGATTGTAAACACTGACGAAGGACTGGTTCCGAAACGCATTTGTTGAATAAAGATCGACTGATTGCCAACCCCGCGAGTGCTGTTATTTCTTTGAATTAAAGAAATTTCTGGAGCAGGGATATATATATATATATATATATATATATATATATATATATATATATATATATATATATATATCTACTGGCGGTCGCCAGTAGATAGTTATAGTTAAGACCTATTTTCCATAGGAAATTCACAACATTCTATTTGAAATAACTTTGGCACTGGTTGACGAATCTTCGCAAAAGTTTCAAGACTCGTGGCCCGCTCCGGTCCGCTTCTATCCTGAAAGTCTCAAGGTGATTCGTCAAGTGGGGGCCAAGAAAAAAGGGGGACACCAAAACGTGTTTTCCGCATGCAATTTTCCATAGGAACCTTTCATCGCAGCTACAGCCCGAACTGCTAAACGGAATTACACCAAATTTGGCAAAAAGGTAGCCCTTGGTTCAGAGTCATGCCTTTTTCTTAAATGGTGTGAATCCGTTAAGTAGTTCCTGAGAAATTTGAAAAAGAAAATACATATATATCTGGCCGGAGCCTAACCACACATGTCATCGTGAGATCTGATTGGCTGTCAGCACTTCATCCTGGAATTGCTGGCAGCCATCTTGGGACCAATATAAATTCCCATTGAAATGCATTGTAGTGAATCGAAGATTTTGAGGGTTACCAAAAGGAGAACTATAAAGGGTGATAACAGACTTTAGTTACATTAGAATTCATTTGTTGATGGTACCATACTAATTTTAGGAATTGTGGCGTGTTCTAAGGTGATTTTACCCTGTGAAAAATCCTTCAGCTGGGATATCATCAATCATGTTTGAGAGAAAACTATTTTCTCATACTTTTCCCACAGAGGTTTGGAAGGTGCTCCAGAAGCTAAAATGAGAGCATATTTTCTGTAAATTCAAATTATCTTTCTCAGTCATGTGAGAATGAAGTCTGACATTCTCAGTAAAACATGTACATCCAACAAGGGCAGAGACTGTCAGTTGATTCCTTTGTGTTCTACTGCAGCTTCCCAGAGTGTTCTAAAGAACAACTAGAGTGCTAACAGCCTTACTTATGACAAAAGTATGGCACACCAAAAGCCATCTTGATTGGAATAAACTGGTAACACTTAAAACATTTAATTTAAAAGGAACAAAATGATGGGGTTCATTTTGTCATAGAAATTATGGTTAGTGCTGTAGAAAGAAAAATTAGTACATGTTTCAAGTGTGATCTCAAATATCTTCCTGTTATATTTCAACATGAGCAGCCTGTCAGTTGATGCCTTTGTGTTCTACTGCAGCTTCCCAGAGTCTTCTAAAGAACAACTAGAGTGCTAACAGTCTTACTTATGACAAAATTATGACACACCTGAAGCCATCTTCATTGGAATAAACTAGTAACTCTTAAAGCATTTAATTTAAAAAGGAACAAAATGATGGGGTTCATTTTGTCTTAGAAATATGGTTAGTGCTGTAGAAAGAAAAATTAGGACATGTTTCAAGTGTGATCTCAAATATCATCCTGTTATATTTCAACAGGAGCAGCCTGTCAGTTGATGCCTTTGTGTTCTACTGCAGCTTCCCAGAGTGTTCTAAAGAACAACTAGAGCACTAACAGTATTACTTATGACAAAATTATGGCACACCTGAAGCCATCTTGATTGGAATAAACTGGTAACTCTTAAAACATTTAATTTAAAAAGGAACAACATGAGGGGTTCATTTTGTCATAGAAATTATGGTTAGTACTGTAGAAAGAAAATGTAGGGCATGTTATAAGTGAGATCTCAAATCCTCTTCTATTTCATTAGAAAATTCTGACATGCAGACTGAAACAATCACTTTCAATACCAGCAGTAGATTTCCAGTTCACTCCCTGGTGAGCAGTAGCTTTACTACAGTGATCTAATGAACAACTAGAGTGCTAATATTCTGAATTTATGGCAAATGTGTGACACATCTGAATGCCTTCTTGATGGAATCAAAGTAAAAAACTGAAAGCATTTCCTACTGAGGAGACTGCAGTAAATGACGAAATTAGGAAACTTCATAACAAATAAGTCTCCCAAGATGGCCACCAGAGAAAAAAGAGCCCAAATGTAGCACAAATATCACCCAGATGTAGCCCACATATAGCCCAATGACAGAAGTGTGCAAAACACTTTTTATTTTTAGTTTTTCTGCAGTTTTATTTATTGCAAACTGGTCAGGTATTGGAGTGTTACATCTTACTTGGACCCCTTATTGCGTATTTTGCACGAAGTACATGAGATTGATCTTGCGAAACATTGAATTTTACGATTCTGTTAACCTGAAGTTGCTCTGAACCGGGCTTTGTAACACCCGTTTTTACCTACTGGTTTTAATTAATTCTCACTGTATTGTATTAGGAAAGAGGATTTACTGTTTTTATGTACACTTTTATGATCTATGTTTCTAAATCAGATCAAATAAAGTTTAATGAATTCTATGGCAGGATGGAGGCGAGGATTATGCATATCTTTCCTCACTTTATTTGCATAGCAGTTCAAAGAAAACGTAACACAACAATCATTAAACAAGACTACACAACCCATGAACCATTAGGGGTAGTCTCCAAGGCAACTATAGTCCAATCATATCACAATCCATCGTATATAATATTGTGACGTCCCTTCCGCTTCCTCTTTCTTCACTGCTCGTCAGTTAAGTGCATTCCTTACATTCTTGGCTTAATCTGACGTTGTTGCTGTTTGTATAGCGGTTTCTTGTGCACGTTATTAGCATAATTGCCTTGGTATTGTTTCATATTCCCTGCGCAGCAGGCTCTTGCCCGAGTGCGTTCTCCCGCTCGCAGTTTCTCCCGCTGTGTGCTCTGCGCGTGGTGAGATCCTGTCAGGCGCGTCTGGGCCGAGCGAGGCAGCTCCGTCGAGCGCTCCCGCTGGTCTTTACGCGTGTTTGGGAATCCGGTCACTCCTTTAGTGTCCGCTTGATTCCCGACCAACCCTCACCTAATTTTGAAACCGCTATGCGGTGATTTCCCCACATGGCCACGTTAGTGACCAGCGCCACCTGGTGGTGGTAATTGGCATTGCGCCTCATTCTATTCTTATAACAGCTTCGGGCAAAGCCCAGCTGTTGGAGCACTGGTGAGGGGGCTGTCTTAAGGATTTTCAGGGCATTTGTTTGGTGGTCACACCCTCTGCTATCATGTCTTCTCCAGAAGACCATTTTTACTCCTCCTACCAGGAAGTGGAGGAGGAATGGCCCCCCAACTTCTCCCTCCAGCAGTGGACCAAGCCCTCTCTCTGGCTATTTCTTGGGCACTGGCTCCTCTTAGGGATCAGGTTGATAAGCTGGCGAAAAGCATCCCTGGGGTGTTCAGTGACCCAGATCTGGTGGTGGCGGGTCCAAGAAGCTCCCAGATTGGGAATAAAAGGGCCGTTAAGCATAACGCGGGGAACTTGGAAGGATTTGATAAACTTACGGAGACCTTCCTCAAGAGTGCATAAACGCTAAAACATGCACCCTGCCGGGAGGAGGAGGAGCCCGGAGAAAATTGCGACACTGTTACCACTATTGTAGACCCTGACGGCGGGTTTCCCTTAGAGGGAGAGGGTGTATCAGAGGTTGATTTCTCCTCCGATGAGGATAAGGACTCGGGGCGTCCCTGGCGTCCAGAGTCCCACTCCTCTCAGTCCCCGGTTGGGGAGGGGGTCCACTCGGACATGTTCGAGCCTACCCAAATTTACCATCCTAGGTCAGCAGAGTGGACACCTGACGCCAAAGTGGCAGAGTATGTGGTAGGGAAAATCCATCAACCCCTTGAAAGGGAGGTCAGGAATAGGATGAGGGGAGAATGTCCCAGGCCCTCACTGAAGGGGAAGGTGGCACACACACCTGAAATTGAAGAGAAACTATGTACATTTTTCTCCAAGTATATGAGGGATCCCAAGAAAGGAATTGATAGGTCTTGGACATGGTAGGGCCCTTGACCCAAATTATTCAATTGACGGAGTGTTCCATAGAGTCAGGATCCCCTTTGTCCACGGATATTGTGGCTGGTTGGGCGCACTACCCTAAACCCTAAAACACCACCCCCTCCACTACCCAAACACCACTGCACTACCCTAAACCCTAAAACACTACCCCCAGCACGACACCCTACACTACCCAAACATAACTGCACTACCCTAAACCCTAAAACACTACCACCAGCACGACTCCCTACACTACCCAAACACCACTGCACTACCCTAAACCCTAAAACACTACCCCCAGCACAACTCCCTACACTACCCAAACACCACTCCACCACACTAAACCCTAAATATACCCCCAGCATGACCTCCCACACTACACAAACACCACTGCACTACCCTAAACCATAAAACACTACCCCCAGCACGACCCCCTACACTACCCAAACACCACTGCACTACCCTAAAACACTAACCCCAGCATGACCCTCTACACTACACAAACACGACTGCACTACCCTAAACCCTAAAACACTATCCACAGCATGACCCCCTTCACTACACAAACACCACTGCACTGCCCTAAACCCTAAAACACTACCCCAGCACAACCCCCTACACTACACAAACACTACTGCATTACCCTAAACCCTAAAACACTATCCACAGCATGACCCCCTTCACTACCCAAACACCACTGCACTAACATAAACCCTAAAACACTACCCCAGCACAACCCCCTACACTACACAAACACTACTGCATTACCCTAAACCCTAAAACACTACCCCCAGCAGGACTCCCTACACTACCCAAACACCACTGCACTACCCTAAACCCTAAATCTACCCCCAGCACGACCCCCTACACTACACAAACACCACTGCACTACCCTAAACCCTAAAACACTACCACCAGCATGACGCCCTACACTACTCAAACACCACTGCACTACCCTAAACCCTAAAACACTAACCCAGCATGACCCCCTACACTACCCATACACCACTGCACTACCCTAAACCTAAAACACTACCCTCAGCACGACCCCCTACACTACTGGACTACCTAAACCCTAAAACACTACCCTCAGCACGACCCCTATACTACACAAATACCGCTGCACTATGCTAAACCCTAAAACACTACCCCCAGCACGACCCCCTACATCACCCAAACACCACTGCACTACCCTAAACCCTAGAAAAGAAACCCCCACCCCATGCCCAATCCCCCTTACCTCTCACTCCTCATGGTTCCTCTCTCCTCATGGTTCCTGCTTCATGTCATCTCTGAGGGCGGTGCACGTCGTTGTGAGGAAACGGAACAGCTCTGTTTCCTTACAATGACATGGATCGTCTACATGTTTTTAGAACGCATGGTCTTTTACCATACATACCTTTACAACAAAATTTGTTGTAAAGGCATGCATGGTAAATGACCATGCGTTCTAAAAATGCGTAATAATGGCTTTGTGATGTACAACGCATGCGTGGTAATGCATGCATTGTAATGGTATCGCAAAGTAATAAAGTCGTTGTAACGTCTGTTTACCGATCGAAGCTGCCCCCTGTTCTTCAGTGAGACGTTTATTTGATTAATTAGGAGGAAGGAATGTGTTTTTTTGTACCGAAAAGTGCATTCCCGGCTGTCGTATTGTGAAAGTGTCCGCATGGCCTGGTTTCACTTCCGGTGAGAGAGTGGAAGAGTCTGTTTGGATCTAAAGGAGTTCTGTTGTTGGACGGGGCCAGCGAGACATGACATCAGAAAACATAACTAATGGAAAGTGTCCTCCCTGAAGTGTGGAGCAGTGCCATGAGAGGTCAATGAGTGTGCGTCCCACCGCAGTATGACCATACCGCGTGACCCATGTGCCGCCTCCAGGGTATGGG
Organism: Calotriton arnoldi; assembly: GCA_963921515.1. Classification (NCBI taxonomy): domain Eukaryota; kingdom Metazoa; phylum Chordata; class Amphibia; order Caudata; family Salamandridae; genus Calotriton; species Calotriton arnoldi. The sequence continues at coordinate 839,308 of CAWUFW010008621.1, forward strand.
AGGCAGAAGCAGCATCGCAGGTCCTCTTGAAGACCATTGTAGCACTAATTCTACATTTTGGTACTAGGGCATTTTAACTTCTTTGTTCCTGCCAGATACCAAGAGAAGATCCGGTGTTATACAGTGCCCTCGTTACCTTTTTTGTGGGTTGTGGTGCTTGTCACTTCGCTGCCCCGCTGGTGCACACAACTGGGCACCCCACCTTGTGTGCCATCTGCAGGGCCTCTGCCCTCGGATCACTGGTTTCAGTTTCTGGAGCGGCAACATAAACAGTAGCTCCCAACGGACTAGCCTGAACACTTAGGTGAATATCCCCTGCACCAGCATTCCACAGAAATTCTTTCCTAGCTCTCCCACGTCAACGAGCACGGCTCCGCTCGCGACACCGTATGACGTCATCGGAGCCATGAGAGGACCTCGTCGGCGTGCTGACGTCAGTTCCACCCATTTTTCCGTGCCACCGAGGCAAACAGGGGACCGAGACATTTTCACATGTATACATAGTATAATAAATATATATATATTCACTGAAAAAACCATAGGTTTCAGGCACATTATAGTTAGAAATTAGCATTTAAAAAACCTTAGAAATTCACTGAAAAAACCATAGGTTTCAGAGGCGTTATAGTTAGTTGGACATTTCACTCGTACAAAACCATAGAAATTCCCCCATTATAGTTAGTTCAGCTAACTATAACTCGCGTGCCCTCAATGCACTGCTGTTGACATCACATATTACATCACTCATGACATCACTGATGACATCTCAAATGATGACATCATCCAGTGAATGTGTGTTTTTCTGAAAATTAAATATGTTTTATATATGTATATCTCAAGGTCGATGGAAGAATAAATGGGTATATAAGTGTCTGAATGGATGATTTTTTTGTAAAATTGATTGTATAACTGACTAAGTGTATCTTAGTGAATACATGGGTTAGTGAGTAATGTTTAAATATGAAAATATCTGTATCAGTCTCTCACTTTGTGTATAAGTGGCTGCATGGGTAGGTGAGTAGCTACATGAGTGTCTATATGGGTTATTAGTTGGTTTTTGAGTATCAGTATGAGTGTCTGAGTGTCTGTATGGTTCGGTGGGGGTATTACTTAGTGCATAGATGCATGAATGAGTGACTCACTGTTTGCATGTGTTGAAGACAGCATGTGTGCAGGACTGTATAGGTGGATGAGTATGTGTATGGGTGTGTTAGTGAGTGAATGACTGTCTCAATAGTGTCTTTATGAGTAACTACATATATTTTAAACTAGTATATGTGAGTATTGGTGTATATAAGTGAGTATATGTGAGAGTGAGAGATTGGAAGAGTTCCTGTACAAATAAGTAGGTGTTTCTATAAGTGATTGTTTAAGAGAGTAAATATATGTAAGTTTCTGTAGAAGTGTGGTAGTGTGTGTATAACTGTATAAGCAAGTAAATGGATGTTTGATACTTTGTTTGCATGTGTGACTATGTGTGTGAGTAACTCTATGGATGAGTGGCAGTGTGTAACAGGATGTATAGGTGTATGAGTACATATGATGAGTGAGTACATGTATGAGTGACTGTATAGGGACTGTTGGTGAATGAGTGGATGTGTGTGTAGATCTTGGAATTACTGAATAGGTGTGTTGTAACTGGTATTGGTATGTCCATTGTTTTGAAAATGTTAGTTTGTATTTTTGAGTGTGTGTATCAAAGGTTATATTAGGGTGAGAGGAGGTCTGCCACTCTATCACAAGGATGATGTCATCAGTGATGTCATCTTGAGATGTCATCAGTGATGTCATGAGTGATGTCACTGACCATGTCATGAGTGATGTAATATGTGAAGTCATCAGCAGTGCATTGCAGGCGCGCGAGTTATAGTTAGCTGAACTAACTATAACGGGGGAATTTCTATGGTTTTGTACGAGTGAAATGTCCAACTAACTATAACGCCCTGAAACCTATGGTTTTTCAGTGAATAATATATATATATATATATATATATATATATTCACTGAAAAAACATAGGTTTTAGGGACATTTATAGTTACTTGGACATTGCACTCGTACAAAACCCGTGAAATTCCCGTTATGAGTTAGTTCAGCTAACTATAACTCACGCCCGCAATGCACTGCTGATGACGTCACATATTACATCACTCATGACATGGTCAGTGACATCACTGATGACATCACTGATGACATCGCAAATGACATCACTGATGACATCATCCAGTGACTGTGTGTTTCTGTAAAGTTTAAATATTTTTAATATATATAGGAAAAGACGTATTGAAGAATGAGTGGGTGTGTAAGTATCTGTATGGATGATTTAGTAGGTGCGTGACTGACTCTATAAGTGAGTGATTTAACGTATCTTACTGAATGCAAGGGTTAGTGACTAAACTGGGTGAATGTCTGTATCCGTCTGTCTGTTGCTGTGTAAGTGGCTGCATGTGTTTGTGAATAGCTACATGAGTGTCTATATGAGTTATTGAATGGTTGTCTGAGTATCTGTATGGGTGCCTGAGTGTTTGTGTGGGAGGGGTGTGTGCGACTCTGTGCATAGATGTGTGAGTGGGTGATTCACTGGGTGGATGGTTTCAAGTGTGCATCTGTGATAGACTGTATGGGTGGGTAAGTGTGTGTAAGAGTGTGTTAGTGAGTGAATGTATGTCCCAGTGGTACATGTGTGAGTAACTACATATGTGAAAGGCAGTATATATGTGTGTTGGAGTATAAATAGCTATAAGCGAGAGTGAGTGATTGTGATAGTGGCTGTATGGATGAGTGTGTGCTTGTATCAGTGATTGTATAAGAGCGTAAGAATGTGCTAGTATTTGTATGAGTAAGTGAGCTGGTGTGTGTATAACTGTATAGGTGAGTAAATGGCAGTGTGTTTAATTATTTGCATGACTGACTAGGTATGTGAGTACCTCTATGGATGAGTGGCGGTGTTTGAGTGTCTATATAGGAGTATGAGTGCATATGATAGTCCTGTACTGAGTGACCGTAAGTATGAGTGACTGTACGGGTGAGTGAGTGGATGTGTGCGTAGACCTAAGAATCAGTGAGTGGGTATGTAGTTATTGGTGTTGGAGTGTCTATGGTTTTGCGAATGGCAGTCTGTAATTTAGAGTGGGTGTATCAAAGGTTATATTAGGGTGTGAGGAGGTGCATCAGATTATCACGTGGATGATGTCATCAGTGATGTCATTTGAGATGTCATCAGTGATGTCATCAGTGATGTCACTGACCATGTCATGAGTGATGTAATATGTGACGTCATCAGCAGTGCATTGCGGGCGCGAGTTATAGTTAGCTGAACTAACTATAACGGGGAATTTCACGGGTTTTGTACGAGTGCAATGTCCAAGTAACTATAACTGTCCTAAAACCTATGGTTTTTTCAGTGAATTTCAAAGGTTTTTAAATGCTAATTTCTAACTATAACATATCTGAAACCTACGGTTTTTCAGTGAATTTCAAAGGTTTTTATATGCTAATTCCTAACTATAACATGTCTGAAACCTACGGTTTTTTCAGTGAATTTCAAAGGTTTTGTAAATGACAATTTTTAAATGTATTAATTGTTATATTAATTTTTTTCATACTGATTTACTACATTTTTAGAAACAATTTTTTTACATATTTTATTTTTTAAATTACATTGTAATTACATTATACATTACATTACAAAAAATACTTTCTCAGAATGAATTACTTTAGTTTAAATACTTTGCACATAGGCAATAGACTTTTAAGTACAGTAGTTACAGTTGTTGCAATGGGCAACACATTTTCAAACACAATGCAACATTCAGCTCAATGTGAATTTCTAGTTAAATGCAATTAGTTACTTTATGGATTACTTTTCTAACCACAGGACTGGATCCTCGATTCAGTCCTGGGACATCTCCTGTAAACAGTTGAGTAAAAGCGTTTTGGTTACAGTTGTGATTTTTAAGGAATATTATTGTACTTTAAAAGTTGACACTTAGAAACTTTTTCTCATAGAATCACCAATGTTATCCTATGGAAGGAAATTCACTTAGCAGGTAAAAACTGTTATCGTTACTTTTTCTTACTCAGTGTTGGATCCTGGATCCAGCACTGGTGCATCTCCTGTAAACAGTTGAAAGAATGTGTTTAAGTCATACAGGCGATTTTTAAGGAATATTTGTAGTTTGTGAAAATCGACACTTTGAAACTTTTCTGCTGAAAACCAGACAATGGATTCCTATGGAAGAAAATATAAGTTACTGGTAAGTACGGTTAAAATTACTTTTCAGGGTCAGTGCTGGGCTAAAAGATGCAGCACTGGGTTCTCTCCTGATAACAGGTGAGTAAATTGGAATTCGTACTTTGGTTGATTTTAGAGGAATATTATAAAGTTCCAAAACTCCACACTTAGAAGAATTTCCAAGTGAAACCAGTCATTGTTAGCCTATGAAGGAAATTCAAGTTACCGGTAAGTACGGTTAAAATTACTTTTCAGGACCAGTACTGGGCTGAAAGATGCAGCACTGAGGTCTCTCCTGATAACAGATGAGTAAATCAGAATTCGGATTTCGGCTGATTTTAGAGGAATATTTGTATGTTTCAAAAATCAACACTTAGAAACTTTTTCAGCAAAAAGCAGGCAATGATATCCTATGGAAGGAAATTCAAGTTACTGGTAAGTACGGTTAAAATTACTTTTGAGGATCAGTACTGGGCTGAAAGATGCAGCACTGAGGTCTCTCCTGATAACAGGTGAGTAAATCGGAATTTGTATTTCGGCTGATTTTAGAGGAATATTTTAAAGTTCCAAAACTCCACACTTAGAAGAATTTCCAAGTGAAACTAGTCAATGTTAGCCTATGGAAGGAAATTCAAGTTACTGGTAAGTACAGTTAAAATTACTTTTCAGGACCAGTACTGGGCTGAAAGATACAGCACTGAGGTCTCTCCTTATAACAGGTGAGTAAATCGGAATTCGTATTTCGGCTGATTTTAGAGGAATATTTGTATGCTTCAAAAATCAACACTTAGAAACTTTTTCAGCAAAAAGCAGGCAATGATATCCTATGGAAGGAAATTCAAGTTACTGGTAAGTACGGTTAAAATTACTTTTCAGGATCAGTACTGGGCTGAAAGATGCAGCACTGACGTCTCTCCTGATAACAGGTGAGTAAATCGGAATTCGTAGTTCGGCAGATTTTAGAGGAATATTTGCACAATGGTGAAGGGAGGGGGTGGGGCCTGAGGTGACATCTGTGCAAACGCGCCCCGTGGCGCGTTTTACGTTGGGGGATTAAGTCCCCTTGAATCATGAGGGTCCCTAGGGGCCAACTAGCCCACCAGGAACCTCCAGTATGCGCCAGGGAGCTGCGTTGCAGAGCCGTGTAGAGAGGCCACACCCCTTTTACACCTCTCTGCAACGCAGCTCTGTGGCGCTTTCTGGATGTACCTGTTGGGCTAGTTGGCCCCAGAGACCCTCAGGATTGAAGGGATTTAATTCCCCATCTTAAAATGCGCCACGGGGCCTGTTTGCACACATGTCACCTGAAGCCCCGCCCTCCCTTCACCACTGTGCAAACGCACCCCGATGGCGCGTTTTAAGTTGGGGATTAAGTCCCTTGAATCCTGAGGGTCCCTGGAGTCGAACTAGCCCACCATGTACCTCCAAAAGCGCCACAGAGCTGCGTTGCAGAGAGGTGTATAAAGGGGCGTGGCCTCTGTACACCTCTCTGCAACGCAACCCTACGCATACTGGAGGTTCCTGGTGGGCTAGTTGGCCCCAGGGACCCCAGTGTTGAGTGGGATTACTTCCCCATCTGCAAACGCGCCAGAGGTGCGTTGCAGAGTGGTGAAGGAAGAGGCGGGTCGTTTTTTTTTTTCCCTGAAGGGGGCTGTGTGGCCCCCCTTCCTTTTCCCATTTTTGGGCCCTGGGGACCCCATCCCCCAGGGCCTTACCCCTATCCTTTAAAAATTTTAATTAAACGGGGAAGGGGACGCGTGGCCCCCCTCCCTGGCCGAATACTGCCCGGGGACCCCATCCCCCGGGGCATGGCCACACTTTACATTCATTTTTAAGGAGGGGGCTGCGTTGCCCCCTCCTCAGGCCTCCTTTTGCCCCGGGGACCCCAACCCCGGGGCAAGCCTTTTTTTTTTTTTTTATTATTTCTGGGAGGGGGCCGCGTGGCCCCATCGAGCCACTACTGCCCGGGGACCCCATCCCCCGGGGCCTGGCCTCTGCTTGGGGACTGTGGGGCGTCCCCAGACCCCCCACAGTCCCACCAGCTCCCGTGTCCTACGGGAGGCCGGCATTGCTTTTCCACATGGGGAGCAGCTAACATGCTGCTCCCGGTGTGAAAAACAGTGTCTTTGGATATTGGAAGCGAGAGCAGGTTTCCCTGCTCTCTCTTCCAATATCCAAAGCAGTTTGCAATGACAGGACGGGAGCCGCGAGGTTCCCGTCTTGTCATTGCAAGCAGCAGTGTCCCAGGGGTAGGCACCCGGGACACTGCAGGAGCCGACCCTGGGGGTGGCGGTCCCCAGGGCCACCACAGGCTCCAGGAGGGGGCCGCGCGGCCCCCTCCCTACATTAGCAAAGCCCCGGGGAGGTGGTGGTCCTCGGGGCTTGGGGGTCAAAACGGACCCCCATTGTAATTTTCTTAGTGCCCCGGGGAGGTGGTGGTCCCCGGGGCGTGTGGTGGGCTGGATCCCCCACACAGGTTTTTGTTAAATAAAAAAGAAGCCCCGGGGAGGTGGCGGTCCCCGGGGCTGCGGGAGGGCTCAGAGCCCTCCCGCACCATTATACATAAAGCCCCGGGGGTGGTGGTCCCCGGGGCTTGGGGGCCCTTAGAGGCCCCCACACATAAATTAACCCCCCAGCATGCCCCCGGGACTTGGCCCACCCGGCGGCCAATTACACATCGAAGCGCGGGAGACCGCGCTTCGATTTTTATTTTCGGCAGGATTCGCGCACCCTGAGCGCATCCTGCCGATATTTAAAAAAAAAAAAAAAAAAATTTTCCTTGTGGGACCCCCTGAGCAAACCCAGGGGGTCAGGGTGTTTCTACCCTGCCCCCTTTGTGCGATTTGCGCACTTGTTTCTGTCCCTCGGTTCTACCGAGGACAAAATGTCTGCCAACATTTCCTGAATCGGAATGTTGACAGCCAGCTGACAACCAATTAACATGCAGCTCGTGATCGGGACGGTGCGCGCAGGGTGCGCTCAGGGTGCGCGAATCCTCCGTGCCCATAGATATCACTATCTCTTTTACTTTTGATTTTCTCAGCAACTACTGAACGGATTTACACCATTTAACAAAAGGGTTCTTTCTGAACCAAGAACGACCTCTTTGCCAAATTTGGTGTAATTCCGTTCAGCAGTTCAGGCTGTAGCCGTGTCTAAAGTTTCCTATGGAAAATTGCATGGGGAAAACGTGTTTTGGGACCCCCTTTTTCTCGGCCCCCGCTTGACGAATCACCCGAGACTTTCAGGGTAGGAGCGGACCGGAGCGGGCCACAAAGTTTGAAAATTTTGCGAAGATACGTCAACCGGCAAGAGAGTTATTTCAAATAGAATGTCGCGGATTTCCTATGGATAATAGGTTGTAACTATAACTATCTACTGGCGACCGCCAGTAGATAATATATATGTATGTATGTTTATATATATATATATGTATGTATATATATATATATATATATATATACATATATATATATATATATATATATATATATATATATATATATATATATATTTTGTTTTGGGAGCATTTCAAGCCATTAAGCTTTCTGCTCTATGGTTTGTTTCCCATTTTCCCCTACATAAAGGAGTTTGAATAAACTGTCAAAGGACATGAGCTTGTAAAACTATGGTTTATGCAGGGAGTTCTGAAAGCATCACACAGTAGATGACGTCGTTGACTTGTACCAATGTTTGCCATCTCTCCGAGCTTTAGTATGGGTGAGACAGTGATGTCATCTGTAACAGGTTTGCTTGCTTGTGGTTCGCCTGGGGCAGTGCGTAAACTTTGATAATCCTGAATGGCAGACGATGTGTCATATGACTGAGCTGACTCGATATTTTACTAGTGAAAGTATCTGTCAATCACCTATGGGCATATTTGTGTAAACAGCGGGTTCTAATGGGTATTTCAGACCCATCCAAACTAACCCTCTGGTCCTCTCAGGGCCATTCACAGACTGACAATCCTCCCAGTAAGGGTTGGAGCCCATTCCTGGCATGTGACATGTGTCACTCTGTCATGTGGCATATGCCACAGCTCATGTGACATGTGCCACAGCATGTCATAGATTTCTGACATGCTCTTTCATGATTAACTGCAGATAATGCCAGTTGGTGATTTCCAAAGGACTATCTTTCACTCGGCTAAAATAAATAAATAAATAAAAAGAAAAACCATATAAAAGGAATTTTCCCAGGTGGGGGTTTGAACCCTTGTCAAAATGCAAGCGAGTCCCCAATACTAACCCCTATACAATCTGTTCTACTTTTACATTACTGACCACAAAGCCTTTTTGTCATAGACAGAGAGTGCTGGTCCTTCTTCTGTTTCCATGCTGTTTTGCTTTTACATTCTATAAATCCACACTTGATTTTCATGCTTTATAAATAAATAGCCCTTTTCTTTCACTCCGGGGCTTGCCTCATGAATTTCTGTTTCTTACACAACCATTCCGAAAGTCTCATTCCACAAATTAAGGGATTTCTTTACTAGCAAGCCTTGCCCCCTTCCACATGCCATAGCATGTCACAAATGTCTGACATGCACTGGCTTGACTAAAAAGGCCACAAATCTCCCAGACACTGCTAGGGGTGATTTATAAAGGGCATCTTTCATTTGGGTAAAATAGAAAACAAAATAGAAAAGAATATAAAAATCAAGTTTTCCCAGCTGGGGTTTGAACCCTTGTCAAAGGGACTCAAAGCCCCTGGTAGCTACCACTGTACCATCTATTCTGCATTCATTTCCTGAGCCCACAGTCTGTGTGTCATGCAAAAGGGTGCTGTCCTTCTTCTATTTCCATGCCGTTTTGCTTTTACATGCCACAAATCTACACTTGATTCTCGTGATTTATAAACAAAGAGCCCTTTCTTTCACGCTGGCACTTGCCCCATGCATTTCTTTTCTGACACAGCCATTCCCAAAGTCTCATTCCACAAATTAAGGGATTTCTTTTATAGCAAGCCTTGCCCTCCCTTCTCCATGCCACAGCATGTCACAAATGTCTGACATGCACTGGCTTGACTAAAAAGGCCACAAATCTCCCAGACACTGCTAGGGGGTGATTTACAAAGGGGCATCTTTCATTTGGGTAAAGTAAAAAAAAATAGAAAAGAATATAAAAATAGAATTTTCCCAGCTGGGGTATGAACCCTTGTCAAAAAGTACTCAGAGCCCCGTTAGCTACCACTGGACCATCTATTCTGAGTAACTTTTTTTGACCAAAGCCTTTGGGTCATGGAAAAAGGGTGCTGTCCTTTGTCTATTTCCATGTCGTTTTGCTTTTACATGCCACAAATCTACACTTGATTTTCGTGATTTAGAAACAAATAGCCCTTCTTTTCTTTCACTCTGGGACTTGCCCCATGCATTTCTTTTTCTTACACAACCATCCCAAAGTCTCATTCCACAAATTAAGGGATTTCTTTCATATCAAACCTTGCCTTCCTTCCACATGCCACAGCATGTCACAAATATCTGACATGCACTGGTTTGACTAAAAAGACCACAAATCTCCCAGACACTGCTAGGGGGTGATTTACAAAGGGCATCTTTCATTTGGGTAAAATAGAAGAAAAATAGAAAAATCGAATTTCCCCAGCTGGGGTTTCAACGCTTGTCAAAAAGTACTCATAGACCCTGTTAGGTACCACTGGACCATCTGACCTGCGTAAAAAAAATTGTCCAAACATTTTGTGTCATGGAAGAAGGGTGCTGTCCTTTTTCTATTTCCATGTCGTTTTGCTTTTACATGCCTCAAATCTCCACTTGATTTTCGCGATTTATAAACAAATAGCCCTTCTTTTCTTTCACTCTGGGACTTGCCCCATGCATTTCTTTTTCTTACACAACCATTCCCAAAGTCTCATTCCACAAATTAAGGGATTTCTTTCATAGCAAACCTTGCCCCCCTTCCACATGCCGCAGCATGTCACAAATGTCTGACATGCACTGGCTTGACTAAAAAGACCACAAACCTCCCAGACACTGCTAGGGGTGATTAACAAAAGGGCATCTTGCATTTGGGTAAAATAGAAAAAAATAGAAAAGAATATAAAAATCGAATTTCCCCAGCTGGGGTTTGAACCCATGTCAAAAAGTACTCAGAGCCCCCGTTAGCTACCACTGGACCACCTATTCTGAGTAACTTTTTTTTTACCAAAGCCTTTGTGTCATGTAAAAAGGGTGCTGTCCTTTTTCTATTTCCATGTCGTTTTGCTTTTACATGCCACAAATCTACACTTGATTTTTGTGATTTAGAAACAAATAGCCCTTCTTTTCTTTCACTCTGGGACTTGCCCCATGCATTTCTTTTTCTTACACAACCATCCCAAAGTCTCATTCCACAAATTAAGGGATTTCTTTCATATCAAACCTTGCCTTCCTTCCACATGCCACAGCATGTCACAAATATCTGACATGCACTGGTTTGACTAAAAAGACCACAAATCTCCCAGACACTGCTAGGGAGTGATTTACAAAAGGGCATCTTTCATTTGGGTAAAATAGAAGAAAAATAGAAAACTCGAATTTCCCCAGCTGGGGTTTCAACGCTTGTCAAAAAGTACTCATAGACCCTGTTAGGTACCACTGGACCATCTGACCTGCGTAAAAAAAATTGTCCAAACATTTTGTGTCATGGAAGAAGGGTGCTGTCCTTTTTCTATTTCCATGTCGTTTTGCTTTTACATGCCTCAAATCTCCACTTGATTTTCGTGATTTATAAACAAATAGCCCTTCTTTTCTTTCACTCTGGGACTTGCCCCATGCATTTCTTTTTCTTACACAACCATTCCCAAAGTCTCATTCCACAAATTAAGGGATTTCTTTCATAGCAAACGTTGCACCCCCTTTCACATGCCGCAGCATGTCACAAATGTCTGACATGCACTGGCTTGACTAAAAGACCACAAACCTCCCAGACACTGCTAGGGGTGATTAACAAAAGGGCATCTTGCATTTGGGTAAAATAGAAAAAAAATCGAAAAGAATATAAAAATCGAATTTCCCCAGCTGGGGTTTGAAGCCTTGTCAAAAAAAGTACTCTTAGTCGCTGTGAACTACCACTGGACCATCTATTCTGCATAGATTTCATTGTGTCCAAAGCCTTTGTGTCATGGAAAAAGTGTGCTGCCCTTCTATTTCCATGTTGTTTTACTTTTAGATCCCACAAATCTACACTTGATTTTAGTGATTCATAAACAAATAGCCCTTCTTTTCTTTCACTCTGGGACTTGCCCCATGCATTTTTTTCTTACACAACCATCCCCAAAGTCTCATTCCCCAAATTAAGGTATTTCTTTCATTGCAAACCTTGCCCCCCTTCCACATGCCACAGCATGTCACAAATATCTGACATGCACTGACTTGACTAAAGAGGCCACAAATCTCCAAGACACTGATAGGGGTGATTTACATAGGGACATCTTTCATTTGGGTAAAATAGAAAAAAATGGAAAAGAATATAAAAATCGAATTTTCCAGCTGGTGTTTGAACCCTTGTCAAAAGCACTCATACTCACTGTGAGCTAACACTGTACCATCTATTGTACTGATAGAATGGCTTGGCCCAAAGCGATTTCGTCATGGAAGGAGTGTGCCTACCTCCTTTTTCTTTCTATGCATTTTGTTTTTACATGCCACAAATTCTATGTCATGACCGGAGGCTCTGATTATGCTTCTCATTTGTTTACTACATTACCCATGTTTTCCTGTACCTCCCATGTCACATGCTCCAATCATATATGAGCTACCCATAAAACTGTAGAAGTCACCATTTTGTGTCCTCTTTCTTTGCTGCTTCACAGCCAGATAAGTGCAGTTTAATTCGTTATGCTTGTACTGACGTAATTATAGATATCTCATATCTCTATTGCTTAGAATGTTTCTTTTCTATATGCTTGTTATGCCATAATTATAGGTATTTCATACCTCTATTTGCTGTGAATGTCATGCTTTCTACGCGTTGCAATTCTATGAGGGCAGGAGTGGTAAGGTGACCAATCACCCACTGCATGCGCTACAGCGCTGGGACTCCGCCTTCATTTTCTGAACACTTACGGCGGTCGGACTCCGACGCTGCTTGCTGCCTCAGTGGAGCGGGGAGCGGACAGCGCACATCTCGCTGATGTGTTCAGTCCTCTTTACTTGCGAACAAGGACCACACAACGCGCATGTGCAGAAATTGAACGCGACGCTCAGGGATATTGATCAGAGCGTTTGCTGGCTTTTTCTACACATAACGTGACCCAGCTCTGTATGTGGTGGCAGGGGTGAATGCTCCCCCTACGCCCTGTCTCACAAGTGCGTTCAGGGTTGTATACATTTGCATAGGCTTTGCCTAGAGTGGGTTTTTGGTCCAGGCAGCTCCCTCCACATTTAAATTAAGGCACAATCCTTGGCCTTGCAGGGTTAGTTCCACTCCCCTTACTCTCTCAACTCCCAGTAAATTGAGTGTGCATGCAGAGAGAATGGCACAATGGGAGCCCCACAAGTCAGAGGCAGACAACTACCATGAAGAAGGTGATGACCAGCTAGAGCTGGATTTGGTGGATGCACTGGACTGCATTGTACAGCAATCTGTGAATAAGGCCCTGGTACGGGCGCAAGGTCCCTTCACGGGGCAGCTGTGTGAGTTTGCATGCCAACAAGGCTGGCAACCCCAACTTCCTCCGGCGAACAATGAGGTGGGCCCATCAAAAAAGGGCAAAGTCAAGTGTAAATCACAGCCAGAGGTACATGGAAAGGCTTTTGAAAAGCTAAGGCGCAAGAGAGAGACTGAACACGATTATATGCCAACCCACAGGGAGAGTCCTCTCAGTCTCACAGCTCACAGCATGCAGAGGCCCTAGACTCAGACTGCTCATCCCACACTGAGGACAGTGATGAGGGTGAGAAGGCAAGACCCAGTAAGAAGAAACGGGCTCCAGTCCATGCCCTTCGGGTGCTCCAATTCGAGCCCACCGAAATAATTCACCCCAGGGAGTCCAATTGGGTTCCCCTCCAGAGGTTGCACAACACCTTCAAACCCATCTATGGCGGAGCTTTGATAAAGAGGTACGTGCACGCCTTCGCATGGATTGCCCCCGCCCAGACCTGGTGGGTAAGGTTGCAGACACGCCAGAGGTAGATCCCATCATGGTCACTTTTATGAAAAAATATGCAAGGGATCCGAAAAAGGGCCTGGATCACTCATGTTGGATGTGCCAAGATAAACTACTTGACCTGACAGGAACCTTGACTAAGATCTTAGACTTAGCATACTAAGCCAAAGAGTCCAACTCCCCAGTAAATACTGACAATCTGATTGGCTGGGCTCAGCGAGCAGTCTGCATGTTAGGGAACACCAACTGCACCATCTCTACAGAGCACCGGAGATCTATCCTGATGAGATTAGATCCTAAACTCAATGATCTATCCAATTTGAAAGCCAGCCCAATGGCTGACAGCCTATTATTCGGGGCTACTTCGTTAAGGAACTGTCCAGATTTTGTGCCACCTACTCGACTATATACAAGGCCCAGATGTCGCTAAAAGAGTATTTTGGAGAGGCCTTTTTGACAGGGCAGGGTGCCATGGAGGGTGCGCCGGGCTGTGGAACCCACCAAAGCTCTCAACAAGGTTACTATGCCTGTGGCAAAGGTGGTTGGTATGGAGACAAATCAGATCCCACCTTCTATCGCACTCAACCCAGAGGTGGCTGCCCCAGATTCTGCCACAGATCCAGACATGGACAATAGAATGCAATCCAGGACACAGGATATACTGGTATGAGTTATTCCCTTCTCGGAAGTGATATTGGGAGGAAGAGTGTCGCTGTTTGCGACAATTGGAAATGCATATCCATGGACCCATGTGTACTGAAGACCATTCAGGGCTTCAAACTGGAATTTTATGAATCTCCAACTCAGTCTGGCCCCCAATACAAATGTATTTTTCCCAAACACAACACGTTTTTATATTCAAACTCTCCTAGCCAAAGGGGCAATATGCCTGACAACTCCACACCCCAAAGGGTTCATGAGCCCCATCTTTCTGTTCGAAAAGAAGGGCCGAGGTCACTACTAGTCCTAAACCTCAAAGATTTCAATGTCTGGATAATGTACAGACATTTCAAAATGTAAGAAATTCTCTTGCTAAGAGATATTCTACAGGAAGGCGACTGGATGGTCCATCTGGTCCTGAAGGATGCCTACCTCTCCATCCCCATATTCCCACCTCACAGATGGTTTCTACAGTTAATATGACGAGGACAGTGCATGGAATTCAAATCCCTTCCATTCGGTCTCTCATTGGCTCCGTGGTGTTCCACTAAATTGATGAGACCAGTCGTAGAAGCACTGAGGGCTCAAGGAGTATGTCTAATTGACTAGACAACCTCCTGTTGATGGCCCAGGACCTTCATACACTCAGGACTCATCTATCATGGACTATACAACTTCTTCAGAGTCTGGGATTCCTGTTCAACTCCCAGAAGTCAGTCCTGTCGCCAGTCCAGCAAGTGGCATTTCTGGGTTTCCAGATAGAATCAGTCCGAGCACAATTGCTCCTTCCAACCCAAAAGATTCGCAATATCAAGAGGGAATTGAGGTCTGCGTTGTGCAAACAGACTGTATCGTTGAGGTAGATTGCCAGAATTGTGAGACTCCTGGCCTCATCGATACAAGCCATATTTCCAGGTCCCCTCCATTACAGAGCCCTTCAGAGATTAAAAATCCAAGACTTATGGAAGGGTCTATCTTACACAGAACAAGTCCCACTGATGGGCAAAGCCAGGACAGAGATAACATGGTGGTTGGACCACATGGAATCCTGGAATTGTCGAGCCATTTTTGGCACCTCGCCTGAAATAGGGATCGAATTGGATGCCAGCCGGTTGGGTTGGGGAGTGAGGTGCGGGACGATGTCGACAGGGGGTCGGAGGCAGAGCTCAGGCTCCACATAAATTGCCTGGAACTCCTGGCGGGCTCTTTCGCTATCAGGAGTCTCTCCACGATAAAGACGGACTATTGTATCTTACTGAGAATGGACAACATCTCAGCAGTCCGCTACGTCAACAAGCTCGGGGACAAAGTCCCGTCTACTAGCAGAGATTGTCAAGGACTTCTGTCACTTCTGCCTCGGTCATTGCATCTCCCTCACAGTGGAGTATCTACCATGCAAGAGGAACACCATAGCCAACTGGAACTCCAGACACTTACGAGATTTCAGCGACTGGAAACTGAATCACTCAGTTTTCCAAGCTCTGAACAGATTGTGGGGCCCGTGCGAAATAGATCTGTTTGCATCATGACTCAATTGGCAACTGACACATTTTTTGAGCTTGCGCCCAGATCCGGATGCCCAGGCGACAGATGCATTTATTCAGGACTGGGATCAGTTCAGAGGCTATGCCTTTCCCCCATTCCTGATGATTCCCCGTGTCCTGTCACATATCAGACGACAAGGAGCAGAAATCATTCTGGTGACACCTTACTGGAGAGCGCAACCTTGGTTCCCAGTTGCCCTAACGAGTGCGCCTCCAGTTCTACTCCCAGTTCAGCCGGATCTCCTCCTAGACCCGGAGGGTATTCTTCACCCCTTGAATCTATCAGGTCAACTCAAGCTGATGGCTTGGATGGTTTCAGGGAAAGATGGCATACCCAAGGCATTTCGCAGCAAGTTGCATCCTTCATCAGGCAGGCCTGGCCAGATAGCACCCATAAAGGTATTCTTTAGCTCGGAGGAGATGGTGGGCTTGGTGCAACACATGGAGTGTTGATCCCGTGGGGGCACAACATTGTATGGTAATAAACTTTCTATCAGAACTAGCATCTTCCGGTTTAGCATACCGAACAGTTCATAACTTCAGATCGGCAATCTCCGCAGGACACCTCCCAGTAGAGGGTAAACTAGTGGATGAACACCCTCTAGTCTGCAAATGGATGAAAGGTATCCGTATGGTCAACCCTCCGAGACCCAAGTATACACCCATTTGGGACGTGAATGTTGTGCTCAAATTCTTGGAGCAATGGCCTGCGAACAAATACTTGTCGTGCAAACAGCTTTCGGCCCAAGCTCTCAATGTTATTATGTCTGATTTCCTGTAAGAGGGTATTGGACTTACAAGTATTGGATCTATCAGGTAGAGTATTCTCTCCAGAAGGCATTTCCTGTACTATCACACGCCGCACCAAATCTATTTCCATGTTGGTAACCTATCCAAGTTTCCCAAACAGTAGTAAATTATGTGTTGTGCAATGCTTAAAGGATTATGAAATCGCTACTTGTGATATGAGATAGGAGGCTGGAGAACAACTACTCATTGCCTTACAAAAACCCTACAAACCAGTGTCTGTAGCTACCTTAGCCAGGTGGATGAAATGACTACTGGCAGAAGCAGGCGTCAACATTTCTGTCTTTGTGGCGCATTCTGCCAGAGGAGCCTTGGCATCCAAATCATATGCTCTCGGCTCTCGTGTAGAAGACATCATGAGAGCGGCAGACTGGATCTCTGAGTCTACATATAAGAAATACTATTATAAACCTATTGTAGATGTGGCATCTGTGGTGGTAATACAACTTTAAACTAGCATAATCGGAGCCTCCAGTCCTGACATAGAATGAAAATGTTTCTAGCTGACAGACAAAGAATTTCCAATTCTATTTAGTACATGGAGGCGAGGATTATCCCACCCTTTAGATGCAATTGTCTTTGAAGCTATAATTCAATTGTTAAAAGTGTATTGTTATAAATAATGTTGATAAAAAATTGAGTTGTTTCTGTCTTATTTCTCCCACCCGATGATTTTTAGCAATAGTCTATGCTTTATATTTATGATGCCAGATTTTACTTTGGAGATCTATCTCTATTTCAGGAAACGACCAGAACAGCTGTGAGGTGCACTCTGCTTTGGAATTCTTTCCCTTGAGAGGAGTTTTATATGGCGCGTTGACTCGCTGCAATTTTAATCCCATTGCAGAGCTCAGTCACAGGCTGTGGTTGGTGATATACATCCCTGTTGGATCATCTGGAAGTTTTAAGTCCACGTTTGGGCTGTATGGATCTTTGGTGACTTTTACCCTGTTTCCCTTTGGAATATTCTGTTCTTATGGACTTATCTAACAAAGAAAGAGGACACAAAATGGTGACTTCTACAGTTATATGGGTAGCTCAAAAATGATTGGAGTATGTGACATGGGAGGTACAGGGAAACATGGATAATGTAGTTTGTGTTTTACTTTATTGAGATTGGCTGCTGAAATTAGTAGTAAAGAAATGAGAAGCATAATCCTCGCCTCCGTGTCTTTAATAGAATTCTTGACGCGTCGGCTAGAAAAATGTACATCCACACTTGCTTTTCATGCTTTATAAATAAATAACCCTCCCTCTCTTTCATTCTGAGACCAGTCGCATAAATATATGTTTCTCACAAACTCTTTCTCTATAACTTCTGCCACAATTTCATATGTATTTTGCATGCCTCAAAAACACTTTTACTTTTCAAGACTGTTAGCCACAAAATAGCTATTCATTTTTCTCTTTGTGTTCTATATAATATGATTGCTAAATATTTTCAATTATGTAAGAAAAGCGCATTTGAAACATTCTACTGGTCAGTCTAGAACCCTGGATAACAACCAAGCAGCTTCTTAGTTCCTGTATTTTGCCTAAAGGATTTTGCATCCAATAACATGAGTGAGGTCACTTGCCCTGTTGCTGTACGCTATCCCATTGTTCGATTTTATGACGTTCGCTTTTTAACTTTTTAACTGGTGGCTAATTACCGTTTACTTTTGTATTTTTACTTGAGGGGCTCTCACCTCCACACGCTGGGGAATTTCTCTTCCTTCCTGGTTCCGCCCCGTTCCGCCGCGGCTGTGTGTCGATTGGGTGGAGGGCTTTCTTGAACCAGCCAGGCTCGCGTCTCACGGCATTTCAGGGTTTTTCCTATTTAAACCCATGACGTGGCGGGCGCACAGCAGACCAAGTGAGGTCAGTTGCGCTGTTGCTGTACGCTATCCCATTGTTTGATTCAATGACGTTCGCTTTTAACTTTTTAACTGGTGGCTAATTACCGTTTACTTTTGTATTTTTACTTGAGGGGCTCTCACCTCTACATGCTGGGAATTTCTCTTCCTTCCTGGTTCCGCCCGTTCCGTCACGGCTGTGTGCTGATCGGGCAGAGGGCGTTCCCGAACCAGCCAGGCTTGCGTCTCACAGCATTTCCGGGTTTTTCCTATTTAGACCCATGCCGTGGCGGTCGCGCCTAAGGCAATCCCGTCTTCGCCTGTCCGCGTCCGGCCGGGGCTAGGGGCCAGAACCTCTGCTCATTTTTGCTTGAAGCCTAGACTCACTTACTCCTCTCAAGATCTAAGGAGTTTTAAACCCACCCCTAATGATGTTTGTCAGGTTCTTGCCCCTGATGCCAGCGTCAGGTTCTGCTCTCACTGTTTATTTGATAATATCTTCCCCACTTATTCCCGGCCTGGCCCCCACCCTTCTTTCGGAGGAGAGACTTCCCACCTTTCAAGAGTTGACAATTCTGGCTCACATTCATCTAAGGTTTTCCGCTGTTTTAGTCTCAATTGTCGCTCCCTTCCCAAACACCAGTTGCACCTATTTCACTTCCTAGTTGACATGGATCCGGATGTGTTTTTTTTAACCAAGACCTGGGTCCATAACAGATGTGATTGCGGCACTACCACAGAATTTTGCTCTATTAGGTATAAATAGACCTCTGAAAACTGGTGGAGGAATTGCCATTATTTAAAAAAAAAAAAATCTATAACTGCAAAATTGAGGCACTCACGATTCCCAACTGTGAAGCCCTACTTTTCTTTAACCCATTCTCCCCTAATCTTACCTTTTCTGGTGCCCTCATTTACCGTCCCCTGGCCCGTATAACAACTGGGGTTCCCTGTTGACCGAATCACTTGCCCCTCTTGTTCGTTGTGCGGCAAATTTTTCTGTGCTTGGGGACTTGAATTTTCATTTTGATGATCCTAGTAATAAATCTGCTCGAACTCTTTTGGACAATCTGTTGACCCTAAATCTTTCACTCATCAATTCCTCACCTACCGATGTAGCAGGTCATCTTTTGGACCCTATTTTTTTAATCTTCGTACTGTGTCCACTGCTCCTCCCATTCAGCTATGCTGGTCTGATCACCTTGCCATTCCTTTCTTTATTGATTATTCCTTGGCTCATTCGCTCGCCCTCCCGCCTTGCCAAAGAAAACTCGGAACTGGTCTCTACTTTATATGAAGGCACTTAATGAGCTGCTTCGGCAGACTGTTCCTTCCATTTCAACTCAACTGGACCCGGACCAGCTACTTGTCGATCACTGGTTGTCTGAGGCTATCGATTCCATTCTTCCCCTTTCTACTAAATCCCATTCTAGAGTGCTTCCCCCGCTCCGTGGTTTACTGACTCCCTTAGAGCTGGAAAAAAACAATGTAAAGTTTTGGAGAGACTGTGGAGAAAGCATTACGGGCCAGAGGCCAAAGCCACTTATCTGGAGGCCGAAAAAAAATATCATGCTCTTTGCAGATCTGCTCGTGCCTCCTTCTATACGGATAAAATTACGTCTGCCCAAAATTGTCAGAAAACCCTATTTAAAGTTGTGTCGGAACTTTCTGCATCCAATACATTCTTGCCATCCCCTCCCTTCCATTACACCATTGCAATGAACTTACGCAGTTTTTTCATAATAAAGCTGTGTCTATTCATCGTGAGCTTGAGTTGGATTCCTCTTCTCATGACAACTTCATCTTTCCCACTACTCAACTTTCTGACCAGGTTGTGACTGTTCCCCTGATTTTGCATCTGATTAATCTTGTCAAGTTAAGGCTTGGCTCCCAATTGATTTAATTCCTTTGAGAAATCTACTTGGAAACATCAAGTCTGGCTCCCTACTTGATCTTCTCCCTCCTTCCAAGCTCAGATGCCTGGATGAGCCTGCCCTTGAGGTGATTGCTCAGCTTCTTAATTCCTCCCTAAATCTGGGCCAGTTGCCTCACAGTTGGACGCACACTCTGGTGCTTCCAGTGTTGAAAAAGACTGGTTTAGATCCCCTCTGCTGGTCTAACTACAGGCCTATATCTCTTCTCTCCACCTTTTCCAAAATATTGGAAAAACACATTAACTCTCAATTCTCTGCACATGTCATGAAACATAAGCTATTTCATCCGTCTCAGTCTGGCTTTCGTCCTAGTCACAGTACCGAATCAGCTCTGTTGGGGGTCATGGAGGACCTTAGGCAGCAGCTTGATTATGGGGGCACAGCAGCGCTCATCCTTTTGGATTTGAGCGCTGCTTTTGATACGGTCTCCCATTCCATTCTGGTGGAGCGCCTCGTAAGCTCTGGTATTGTAGGTGTAGCCTTGCAGTGGCTGATCTCTATTTTGGAGGATCGCTCTTTTCAAGTCTTTTCTCACACCGCAAATTTTAACCCCGTTGCCTTGACATCTGGAGTTCCGCAGGGTTCGATCCTGAGTCCTCTGCTTTTTAATCTTTACGTTCGCCCTTTGGCAGACATGGCTGTAAAATCTGGGTTGACCATCTTTTCATACGCTGACGATACGCAGATTATTTTTTCTTTATCATCTGCTCAACATCAAGATCCTTCTTCACTTAAACTTGGTCTGCGTAACATCTCCTTGTGAATGTCCAGCAATGCTTTAAGGCTGAATGGTTCTAAAACGGAGGTGAACATCCTGCGGAACAATGCTGAGCTTTGGGGAGCTAACCACTGGCCTGTATCTCTGGGACCTTTACCAACCCCGGTTCCTAAGGTTAAGAACCTGGGATTTTCCATCGATAGCAAGCTCTCTCTCGCTGCTCAGGTCTCGGGAATCACCTCGGCCTGCTTTGCTTTGCTTTTGCTTTGCGGTCCTCAAGTGGTTAAAGAAGGCTAATTCCACCTGCTGCTCAGAGGACTGTCCTGCAGGCATTGGTGATCCCCAGACTCGATTACGGTAATGTATTGTATCTGGGTGCGGACAAGACCTCTGTACGCCGTCTCCAGCTCATTCAGAATGCAGCTGCCCGCCTACTTTTTAGGTTGCCTCGCCACGCCTCTGTCTCCCCTTTGCTCTATCAACTCCACTGGCTCAGGGCTGGCAAGCATATCAAATTTAAGGCTCTCTGCTACATGTTTAGAGCTCAGCACGGCCTGGCCCCCGCATACATACTCAATCTTGTCAAGCCCTATCGCCCTTCTCGCAATCTAAGATCTGCCTATCTTTTCCTTTTATCAGTCCCTAGAGTACGGCTGGCCCGTATGGGTGGCCGTTCGTTTTCCTTCCTGGGACCAAAATTGTGAAACTCTCTTCAGCTAGAACTCAGGAATTGTCAATCCCTCTTTGTCTTCCGTAAAAAGCTCAAGACTTTTCTTTTTAGCCAGGCCTAATGCCAAATGAGCTTCTATCTTACTTGTTCCACTGTCAGTGCCGGGAAACCCTGTTGGGTAGCTGCGCACTTTATAAATCTTTAAATAAAAAAACTGCAGTCACTTTTCTATTTCAAGTATTAGGGTAATTCATTGATAGGCCTTCCTCTATGCCATGTGATACCCCTGTTTAGCTCCAGTTATTTTGTGAGGTTGTTTTCGAATATATTGCCATACAGTGGAATAATCTACCTCATCAACTATCCACTTCTACCTGCTTAAGCAGTGAAAAGTGCCACCTTTCATATGCAGGTTGTGTCACTCATCCTGGAGAATTGCTGACAGAAACAGGATTCTGACATAGCCACTCCACATTTTGCCATTAAGACAAGGTAAGCAGAAGCATGGGCCTGGATCAAGGTCTGTGGGGCCCTAACGATTACTGTTCAAAACCTTCCAAATCACCATGTAGTTTCTGTGTAATATGTCAATGTCCTAAATGTGATCCTATCAAAGACACTTTGTCAAACGAACACTGAAATGTGCTCATCGGTGCTTAATTTAAGTCTGTGGCACGAGGTGGGGCATAAAGCGACTCTCTTTTGGTGAAAGGGAAAATGTTTTTAATTGGGCTTTGGCCCAGAGAGAAAGGTGAAAACCCAAGGAAGGAAGAGAAAGACAGGAAATAGTGAGAAAGAGAGAAATCAGAAATGAAATGGAACCTGCAAGAGCGAGATAAAGAAGCATGAAGTGTATGTTGGTAGATGAAACAGACATGACTTACAGTCGGCAAAATTACTATAGGATGAAGAAAAGCTTTGGTTTTCTAATTGCTTAGCAAGTATACTTACATAAACATACACAGATGATAAGACATGGGTGCTCAGTCAGCGTAATTAAGTATGACTACAATTGGCGTTTACTTCAGCTGCATGATGATGATAAATGGTGATGCACAGAAAAG
Source organism: Calotriton arnoldi (assembly GCA_963921515.1). NCBI lineage: Eukaryota > Metazoa > Chordata > Amphibia > Caudata > Salamandridae > Calotriton > Calotriton arnoldi. The sequence continues at coordinate 861,877 of CAWUFW010008621.1, forward strand.
CCTAAGGAGAGCACGAGTAGCAGCGCATAATTTGTAAAATACTGAGTGCTGGTACCAGCAACTTTATGAGAAGCCCGTGGGCCATGCTATTAAAAGTTGGTGCGTGAAATACCAAAGCTGGTTGTCTCAAAACTCATGATGCACCTTAACTCCACTGACACACATATACCTGCCCATTTATTTCACTCTTGCCTATCCTGCTTTCTCCCTTTGTGATGTTGTTCTCATTTTCTCTTTCTCTATCCTTCCCCTTTTTCCCTCTTTTGCCATCTTGAAACAACAGATGCGCCAAATAAGTGCTGGTCCCCAAAAATAAGTGCTAGTGCACCACACCGGCAACCACCGGCTCAATTTAAGCACTGACTGGTAGAAGGATAATCTAACTTTGGGTATTAAACAACTATCATGGGGCAATGAACGATTGAGGAAAAGCAGCTCTCAAAAAGCAAGTGTTCTGTAGTATACTGCCCATACATAGAACTTTATCACTGGATTCAAGCTAGCCTGGCTGATGAAGGGCGTTCCCGGTCCAGGGAAGACATGGCTTGGCAGTTCGGTCTGGACTGTTCCCATGAGGCACAGGGTCAAGACTGATTTGCATATAGCTGTGTCTGAACTGGGGTGCCAAGTGAGCTAAAGAAGGATGATGGATTCAACCCAGATCTGTGACTGGGGTGAGTGTCTGAAAACTTTCAGCGCTCCGTCCATCATCTCCTTGTGTTTGCTTTATCTTATAGTGTTATGACACACAACAGCAGTTAGGCACATTTAGTATCTTATGATGAAACACTTTGTAGTTCATGGGCATGGATTTGTTAATCATTCACATTCATGATAAATTGCGCGAATAACACACAATATTGGAATGATTGCACAAATTGGTATTTTGTAGCACTTGGATTCTACCTCCTATTTGACTTATTAAATCTAGCTTGGCCAATTATTTATACCATGAGTTACGATTCTTGTCAATATATTTATGTGATTGTTTACATGGTACATTCATGTTGGAGCTTGTAATACTAAAGCAGTGCATAAAGATTCACACAAATCCTGCCTTGTTTAGAAATACAATTTCTGAACTTCAACTCTTTACAATAGATGGAACATAATTAAGTTTCACAACTTGTTGTTTTCTTTGGTTGAAGTTGAAATACTAACAGTGCAAAAGAGGCCTCGAGCTTGAGCCGAAATCCACAGGGGACTGGGGTGTTAAGAAACACAGTATTAGACAGTGGTTTGCACCCTGTCCAAGTAGAGACCCTCACTCTAGTCAGGGTAGGGTGATTATACAGCTCAGATAACCCCTGCTCACCCCCTTGGTAGTTTGGCTCGAGCAGTCAGACTTATATCAGAGCTAATGTGTAAAGCATTTGTACATACAAACACAGTAATAGTGAAAACACTACAAAAGGACACCACACCAGTTTAGAAAAATAACTAATATTTATCGGAATAAAACACCAACAATCCTGCATATACAAGTAAAGATATCACATTTAAAAGGTTCAAAATAGTTCAGTCTATAGGAAACTATGGATGAGTCACTTTTAGCACAAAGTACCTGGGATAGGCTAAAATCAAAGCCGAAAACAGGCGCAGGGGAGGTGAAGTGCAGTAAAAGCAAAGAGTTGCATTGCTTCATTACTACCAGGGGAGGTGATGCGTCAGTTCCTTACTGCCAGGGGAGGTGATGCATCAGTTTCTAACTGCAGTACAGGGAGGTGATGCATTGGTTCCCTACTGTCAGAGGAGGTGATACATCGGTTCCTTACTGTCAGGGGAGGTGATGTGTCGAACTCTGAATACACTGCCTTGGTTCCTTACTGCTGGGCCACATCGATGTAGAACTTGGCTCATAGGTACGATGCATTGAAAATCCAGACACGCTGTGTTGATGTGGAGGAGCAGGCAGTGCATTGATATAAAAGTCCTGAAGCAGGTGATGCACCGATTTCTTCAGCCACACAGCAGGGCCCTAGTAGGAGTCAAAGCGTGCACCATGGAAGTCGATTACACGGTGCTCGGGACTCGGGTTGCAGCAATCCTTCAACTGCAAGTAGGCACTGCGTTGATTCTTTGGCCGCACGTCGATGATGCACTGGATTTCAAACCCCATGGCGGTGCTGCGTTGGAAAAACAGCTGTTGAGAGTCAATACATGGATTTTCTGGGTTCTTAGCAGCCAAACCACCTCCAAATTGCCCAAAACCTGAATTGGCACCCCTTGTCAAGTCAGAACTCCCAGCAGAGGATTTCAGGGGCTGCAAATGAAGCCTTTGATGGCCCTGAGACTTTTTAACAGGAGGCAAGTATGCATAAGCCTTTGGAGAACCTTGGAAAGCAGAATGTAAAAACAAAGTCCAGTCCTTTCACTCCCAGGAAAGAAGCAGCCAACAGAATGTCAGTTCCTCCTACGGCATCCAGCTCTTCTTCCTGGAAGAATGTCCTCTTAGTCCAGAAGTGTTCTGAAGTTATGGTGTCACAGCTCCAGTACTTATAACAGTTTCTACCTTTGAAGTAGGCAAACTTTAAAGGAAAATCTTTGTAGTTCACAGGACCTGCTTTACTCTGACCTGGCTCCAGACACACTACAGGGGCGGCGACTTCTTTGTGTGAGGACAGGCACAGCCCTATTCACTTGTCAGTGGCAACTCCTTCCACCACTCCAGCTCAGGAAGACCTATCAGCCTGGTAATGGGCCATCAGCATATGCAGGGCACAGCTCAACTCCCTTTGTGTGACTGTCTCTAGTAAATGCACAAACAGCCCAACTTTCACCCTTCCTCAGACGTGGATTCCAGAGACAGGAAGAGTCACGGAATGGTAAAGCAAGAAAATGCCCTCTTTCTAAAAGTGGCATTTTCAAACACGCAATTTAAAAACCAATTTCACTGAAAGATGTATTTTTAACTTGTTAGTTCAGGGACCCCAAACTACAAATCTTGATCTATTCCCAATGGGAAGTTACACTTGTAAGAAGTTAGAAGGCAGCTCCAATGGTAACCTATGTGAGAGATAGTCCTTGCAATAGGGAAAGACATGTAAAACACTCCAGTCCATGTCCTACCTTTCATCTAGTGCCGCAGCTCTCCCAATACGATACCAGATTGCGAAAGTCTTTCTTTGCTATAGACTTCTCCCCCACTAGCACCTTTTCGGGATACTTATATATCGCCCACCTGGAGCTCTGGGACAATTCCACAATATTCTTCCTCCCATCATAGCTAACCTAGCATGCAGTCCATCCAATTTTACACTACTAGGGATTTTAACATTCATTTTGACAACACCGCTGACCATATTGCCCTAGAAATGACCACTAGTCTCTTAGCACTACAATTAAAACAACTAGTGCTTACACCGACCCATACCAAAGGTCATCTACTTGACCCTATTTTTAGTAATTGTGCAGATCTCATAGTTGGAACACCCTCCCCCTTCCGTGGACGGACCACTTCTTGATCTCCCTCTCCTGGGTCACCCCTGACCCCCACCTTCCTTTCAATACAGTCACACGTAGGGAAAGAAACTGGTCAAAACTTCCCTAGAGGATTGGCTGGTAGCTCTTGAAACCTCCAGACCACCCAATAACCCTGATCCCATTTTAGCCAATGAGGATTATAACAGATGGATCTCTAAATCACTAGACTCTGCACTTCCCATGAAACGCATTGAGCCTAAGCGCAGTACAAAGACTGCCCCCTGGTATTCCCCTGGATTACGGGAAATGAAACGCCAATGTAAAAAATTAGAAAGGAAATGGCGACTGGACTATTCCCCTCCCAGCAAAACTGCATATAGAGAAGCGATAAAGATTTATAAAAATGAAATTAAAACTGCACAATCGATCTTCTTCGAAGGAAAAATTAATGCAGCCGCTTCTAGGCCTAAAGAAATATATCGCATTGCGAAAACCCTCCTTAAGCTCCCTGAAAAATCCCCAAATCCCATCAATGCACAAACTCGCTGCAATAACCTGGCAGAGTTCTTCTCTCAAAAAATACAAACCATTTACACTTCCTTTTCCCCTGTTCAGACTGACCTTCCACTCACTAAATCGCTTGAATCAGGGATCCAGCCGCTGGCCACACTAGAATCCTTCCCCCACTTAATCCCATCATGTTAGAAACCATCATGCATCAGGTCAAATCCGGCTCCCCCAACGACCCGGCACCCCCGCGCACTTTGCTGTCAGTCATTGACAACGCCCTTCCCACTATACTTGACCTGCTTAATGCCTCCCTGTCCGCAGGCACCGTCCCGCTTCCCTGGAAACGGGCTATGGTTAAAGCCCTTCTTAAAAACCTAATTTACACCAAGATGACCCTAGCAACTATCGACCGATCTCCTTGTTGCCCTGGTTGAGCAAGATCTTGGAGAAACATGCCAACATGGTGTTGGCAGAGTTCCTCGAGACTAATCATCTGCTCGACCCCTCCCAGACGGGATTCCGTCCCATGCATGGGATCGAAACCGCTCTGGTTGCAGTGACGGAGGAGGCCAGGAAGATTCTGGATCAGGGAGGATCTGCAGCAATTATCCTCCTTGACCTAAGCGCAGCCTTCGACACTGTAAACCACAACATCTTACTTCATCGACTCACCGGTTTAGGAGTCTCAGGAAAAGCAATTGCCTGGTTTGAATCTTTTCTTTCAGACCGCTCCTTCCAGGTCTTTGAGGGTGACATCACTTCCCCTAGCAAACATCTTGGCTGCGGTGTACCACAGGGCTCTTCCTTGAGCCCTACGCTATTTAATATATACATGAGCCCACTGGCTGAGATAGTCCGTCCGTTCGGAATAAAAATCATTACCTATGCTGACGACACTCAGCTAGTGGTGGCTCTTAATCAGATACACACCGCGAATAATAGCCTGAGGGATTGCTTAGAAGAAGTGACCAAATGGATGACATTGTCATGTCTTAAACTGAATGGAGACAAAACTGAGCTGATGCTTTTAGGTAACCCCCCAAACTTATGACCAACTCATTGTGGCCCTCCTGCCTTGGCCCTGCTCCCATGCCAAAGGATACGATCAAGAGCCTGGGAATCTGGTTGGATAAGTCCCTTGACTTTAATTGTCAAGCAGCTAAATTATCAGCCACCTGTTTTGGTCTACTCAGGCTTCTGCGGAAGATTCTCCCCTTGCTGCCTTTCAAGCGAGACAGATTATGGTCCAGGGACTCATTCTGTCTCGTCTGGATTTTGGGAACGCCCTCATTTAGGGGCCCCCTAAGCTTACCTTACGCAAGCTCCAGATAATTCAAAATTGCGCTGCCCGAACTCTGCTTCAGATTCCTCGTCGACTTTCAGCCAAACCCGGACTGAAGAGCCTTCATTGGCTCCCAGTCAGGGAAAGAATCGAATTTAAGACCCTGTGCATTGTTCACCGTGCTTTCTGGAGAACAGGTGCTGTCATTAATCATTCACTGATCACCCCTTACCATCCAAATAGACAGCTCAGATCAGCATCCTCTCTCCTTACGACAGTTCCTAGGATCAAGAGAGTCAGATGTGGGGGTCGGTCTTTTTCCTATAACTCAGCTAAACTCTGGAACTCCCTCCCTTTTATATGCGATCAGAACCCAATTTACTTCTGTTCCGTAAACACCTAAAAA